>JACEFZ010005236.1:0-58616 GCA_014155875.1 Cepaea nemoralis | reverse complement strand
ACAGCGCTTTGTGGCAGTCTGGTGGCCACTGATGCATGTTCATTTGTGCTCCAAAGAACAAGGTCATCGGTGTACATTGCCGCTTTCATTCCATGCGGTAGATTAGCAACGAGATCATTGATGAAGATTAGAAAATGTGTGGGGGACAAGACTCCACCCTGGGGAACACCGTGACGCAGTAGTACTTTCTTGCTCTTGAGTCCGTCTACCTGTACTCCGGCTCTTCTGTTGTGCAAGTATGCTTTCATCAATTTGTATATTCTTCCATTGACTTTGCAGTGTCTCAATTTCTTCATCAGACCTTCTTTCCAAACTTTGTAAAAGGCTTTCTTCAGATCTATCCATGCCACAAAGCACCAGCTTCTACTCTTGGAATGCATCCTCAATTTCTTGAGAGAGGTAGGTTGTCTGATCTTCCGTAGAGTAGCACTTCCTAAAGCCAGCCTGCTGTGGCACAAGGATGATTTTACTTTCAATGTACCACTGCAGTCTGTGATTGATAATGCGTTCCAGTGTTTTGCAGAGACAGCTGGTGAGGCTAACTGGTCTGTAGCTAGAGGCAATGGAACTATCTTTCCATGATTTTAGGAGGGGTGTCATGATTGCTCTCCAGGCTTGTGGAACACTGCCTAAGGTGTCTGTTATTGAAGATCTGCAATAGCTTTGTTTTGGCCTTTGTTCCTAGGTTCCTGATCATTTTATTGGAGATACCATCAGCTCCTGGTGACTTTCTCATTTTCAGTTTTAATATGGCTAGCTCCAGTTCGCTGATTGTGATGGGTGCCTCCAGAACCTCATGTACTATTTCCTTCTGTCCTGTATGTTGCCGTTTCTCTCGAATCTCTTGTTGTTTCTCTGGACTATTTTTGATATTGTTATCTTGTGCGAATGAGTCCGCAAAATGAGCTGCTTGCTTTCTTGTTAAGATGTTTCCATCTTTATTTAGTGCAATGTTTTAGTTTCTCCCTGTGCCCTCATCGTTAAGTTGTTTTATTAGCTTCCACAATTTCCGTGTGTCCCTTTCAAAGTTCAGAGACTCTCCTGCCAGCTTTTCCGTCTAGACTGCAGCTTCGCCCTTTGAAACTTGGCGTGCTGGAATTTATTGTGGTGCTCTTGGCTGGGTGTGGCCTCTGCTTGCTTTCTACACACTTCCGCATCATATGCAACTGTTCCAGTTCACTACTTCAGTAGGGATTATGTTGTTTACGGGCTCCTCTTGGTACTGTTTCTCGCGCTGCCTGTAGTATGCATTTCCCAAACTCTTCTGCTACTTTATTTATGTCTTTCTCAGTGTTCAGGTTTCTAACCAGTATGCTGGTGCGATTATTGTACATTGTCCTGTCTGCTTTCTTGTAGTTCCACCTCGAGAGGGTGCTGCTTTCATTTACAAGCTAATTTTCTACAGTTAGAAAAACTGGCCGATGGTCACTGCCACCAAGTTGTTTCCCAACAATTCGTGTACATTTTCCACTCCAGGTTTGGTGAATAAAAAGCCAGGTCAGGTGTAGTTGTAGTGTGCCATGATCTTGAAAAGAAAGTATGTGGATCGGACGGCTTGTTAATCAAGATGAATCTATTCTCATCCTGCCAGTCTTCCAGTCTCTCTCCTCTCTGGTCCATGTGATCATAGCCCCAACTCTGCGAGTGGCTGTTGAAATCGCCACACACAATCATTTTTCTGTTAATGGTAGTGTGTCCAGTGCCTGTGGGCGGTCACTTGGACAGTAGTAGTTGATCAGATGTAGTATTGCATATCTTACGTTTGATACTCAGCGCCTTCCATGTAGACTTCGATTTGGGAAGCTGATTCTGCTTGATCAATATGTGTAACTGATCGTGTTAGATGTTTTCTGATAGTTCTTTTGGAGTTTCAGCTCGCGGTGATCCACTGGAAGCATCTTCTGTGTGTGCCTCAACTGCTTCTTCTAAAACCAATTATCTCCCCCGATGTGTCTCCACCTTGCCGTGGTGGGGGACAGCCTATGGGATATGGGCCAGACTAAGCGAGACACAATCTGCTGCTCTGCAGGTAGACTGAGGATTGCAGTCAAAAGTTTAAATCAGGCGTACGAAGGCAGACGTTCTTGGTCCGGACACATACTCTAAGGCTCTCTGTCGAGGGTTGAGGCTGAACGCCTCTAAGCCTTAAACCGTGTGAGAGCCGGGCCGATATCTACCTACCGAAAAATAGAGGTGAGATACTGAGCAAGCTACATGTCCAAAGCTGGGTGATATGAAGGGTCCCCGGATGAAAGGGCCTGGCCGTTTCTCGTTCACTGCTACACGTAAGTAAGGTGATGAGCCGGCAGCACATGTAGCCTAACCTCGTGAGCGAGTACAAAAAGGTAGAAGAAGTCCAATCGAATGAAGTGGTTACGAAAATTGTCTGTATCTAATTCATAGAGAGTGTAGACAATGGTGGAAAAACGTCTTAATAACAAGAAATGGAACGCACGGCTAGCGAATCCATTGAGTGGTCCAAAGTTAAAAGCAAAAGCTTAACCTAGTGGATGTCGCCCGCAGACTGACCGTTCCCGGTGTGTGCTTGAGCGACCAGTGGCAAGCGAGATGCCCAACACATGGAAGTGAGGAACTACAGCAGCCATGAGCAGGACGTGGCAACTACTCGGGCGAGCCCAGTCTCAGAGCAATATGAGCCGGCTCTGCAATTATGGAAACCTCCTTGGATAGCGAGGTCATGGTCTGCCCCTGCCTTCCTTTGAGGGTTGACCCTGTCTTTGACCGTTCTATCTTGACCAGCTAAGATGTGGGCGACATCACAACATTAAGTCTAACGTGCCTCGAAACCCGAGGAAGGCTAACCTAATTAAAAATGCCCACCGAAGCCGTAAGTGTTGTCCTTTGCGTGGCAAAATAAAAATTGGCACTAAGCATTTACGTCCGAGTGAAATGTCTCGTCCGAATGTCTCTCGTGCTAGGAACAGCTCTAACTACCCAATTTCCTAATTCCACTCTTGTTCGGAATAGCTCTAACTAGGCAGTTTTCCGAATATCCGTCGTGCCTGGAACAGCTCTGACAAACACAACGACAAGCACATGTCCGAGTCGAAAACTCGCTGAGTGGATACCGTCTGCAGACCTGTCTGGTTTGTGCGGGAAGGGCCCGGGGCGAACGAAATTCCCAATATATTGAAGTGAGGAATTAAAGCAGCCATGAGCAGGACGTGACGATTCCCTCGGTGAGCCCAGCACTAGAGCGCTATGTGCCGGCTCTGCAATTATGGAAGCCACCCAGGATGGCGGAAAATGCTATGGACTGTCCTTGGCTTCCTGTGAGGGATATGACGGTTAAGTCTTCGACCGTTCTAACTTGACCAGCTGGGTTGTGGACGGTACCACAAAAATGAGTCTCCCGCTGGTCAAAAAAGCTTGCTAAAGCCAGATGTGTTGGCCTACTGGTTTCGGCCTATGGGCGCATAACTTAGACACACCGCAATCACATCTGAAAAAACACTCCGGATGAACGCAAAGAAGAAGAAGAAGAACCAATTATGAATGAACAATTTGCATAACTGATCGTCTTCTGTTTGCGCTTCAACGTCTAGTGTCAACTCTGCCTAACCCAGATGCGTTACTGATTGTATTACAAGGTTTCTGCTTGTTCTTTAATGTGAAAGCGTGGTCTGTCCTTCCGGTACAAAATGGCGACGAAGTAACGCATTTATTCTTCGGGGAGACGCTGTTTGGTATTTTCCTGTGGGTTATGTGATGTTATTTCGTATTCGTTTATTGAAAGTGTTCAAAAGAAGCCACGGAAGGCAGGTGGTGGATGAAAATTTGAGGGCAGCCGACAGATATTTCGTGAGACAATGGCTGTGGTCAAACGACCAAAACGAACTGCCCAGAGAGGAAAGCACCGGCAAACTACCTCTTTAAAAATGCCTAGTACATTATGATTCGCCTTAAGACTGATCATCGCAAGACAAGGACAGAGGTATTAAAATTAATAACATGGAACGTTAGGATGGTAAACGACGACGAAAAATTAGAGATTGAATTAGAGAATTAGAGAACACGAAATAGAAAGAGAAAAATTAATATTTTAGGGATTTGCTAAACGAGATGGACAGGAGCAGGCATCAAGATAGATGAAGATTTTAAGATTATTCATTCTGGAGGTGAAGTCGACAAAGGGAAGTGGCAATTATTTAGACCAGAAAACATCAAAAACTGTTCAAGGATATAGGGCCGTGTCGGACAGAGTCGGACAGAGTTCTACTAGTTAAATTGAGTGGCAGACCTTTTGGCATAAATGTTATTCAAGTATATGCACCATCAGGAGAATCCAGTGAAGATAGTGTAGAGCAGTGGTTCCCAAGCTTTTCAAGCAGAGGGCCATATCTACTATTTTCGGTAGATTAGCGGGCCACAACGTTATAAAATTATACAAGTCGTGTAGAGGAATGTTATAATGGCATTGAGAAACAAATGTAAAAATTCAGAAAAAAACATCATAATAGGAGACTTCAATGCAAAAGTAGGAAATCAAGGTGATAGATACACATTTGGAAACTATGGTTTAGAAGAGAGAAATGAAAGAGGATACAGACTCGTAGAGTTGACAAAGGGAACAGGAAATGATTGAAGGAAACACCTGGTTTAAGCAACAACCTAGAAGATTTGTTTCATTGAGGAGTCTTGATAGCAGGATCAGAAACCAGATTGACTTTATTCTGATTAGCAGAAGAATTAGAAACGCACCCGGGAAGGTTAACCCGGTCAACAAATGCCCGCAGAAGTCGGATATGTCGGCCTAACGGCGCAAGAACGCAGCTCTGCTGTAAACAGGCACAACGCAATCACATCCGAAAAAAAACTCCGGATGAACGCAGAAGAAGAAGAAACGCACTAACAATAGCAAAAACAGTTCCCAGTGCTGATTGTTAAAGTGACCACTGGCTACTTACAAGGTACACTGAGGGTAAAGTTGCAGAAAGTCAAGTATATAACAGGAAACAAATAATATGATTTGTGTACATTGCTATACAAAACAAATTCAACATAGAAGTACAGAACAAGTTTGATATATTGTCTTATCTAGAGATATTATTCTAGGATGTGGATGATCAATGGGAATTCAAATCAGTTTGGCTGCAAAATTAAAGAAGGTGGGTCGTAAGAAATGGATGACAGAAGAAATTTTACAAGAAGACTCAAATAAATAATTCTGCCAAATATGAAGAAATTCTCAGACAAGTCAGAATATTACGTAAGGAGGCAAAAGAAGCATGGCTTGAGGAAAAGTGCTTAGACATTGAAAAACAACACAACAGTCAAAATACCACATTAGTGCACAAAAGAATTCAGGAACTTACTAACAAAAGAACTAAGTACATCAACAGGCTGTCTAAAAACAAAAGATGGCAAGATCATAATAGAAAAAGATCAGATTCTACATGTATGGGCAGATTATGTGAAAAACATGTATAATGATAACAGAGAGGAACAGTATGATATTAGGTTTAATAATGAAGGACCGCCGATTTTGAAGATGGAGGTTCGAAATGTTTTTAAGCATATGAGGAATATGAGGAAGCATATATATGTGGAAGCAAGGCCCCCGGTGCAGACAAACATCACAACAGTATCGTCTGTGCCACAGCTACTTCTTCTAGAGCTAATTCTGACTGATCACTATGCGTAACTAATTGTGTTAGTCATTTTCTGATAGTTCATTTGGAGTTTCAGCTCGTGCTGATCCTGGGGAAGCATCTTTTGCTTGTGCCTCGATTGCTTCTTGCCAATCCTGCCTGATCAATTTGCGTAATTTATCGTGAAAGAGATGTTTCAATTGGTCTTTTTGAGCTTAGCTTGAGCTGATCCCGTGGAAGCATCTTTTGGTTGTGCCTCAACTGCTTCTTCTAGAGCCAAATCTGCCAAATCCAGAACTGCTTTTTCTAGAGCCAATTCTGAATGATCAGTAACTAATTGTGTTGGTCATTTTCTGATAGTTCATTTGGAGTTTCAGCTCGTGCCGATCCTGTGGAAGCGTCTTCTGTTTGTGCCTCGTTTGCTTCTTCGAGAGCCAATCATGAATGAACAATTTACTAAACTGGTCGTGTTATTCTTTGGGAGTTTTAGCTACTGCTAATCATCTCATGGTTGCGCTTCAACGGCAAATATGAACTCTGCCTAATCCAGATGCGTAACTGATCATGTTTCTCGGGTTTCTGCTTGTTCTTTAATGTGAAAGCATCGTATGTGCCACACCTGCTTCTTCTAGAGCCAATTCTAGATTCCTGATCAGTATGCTTAACTAATTGTGTTAGTTATTTTCTGATAATTCTTTTGGAGTTTCAGCTCGTGCTGATCCTGGGGAAGCATCTTTTGCTTGTGCCTCGATTGCTTCTTCTAGAGTCAATCCTGCCTGATCAGTTTGCGTAATTTATCGTGAAAGAGATGTTTCAATTGGTCTTTTTGAGCTTAGATTGAGCTGATCCCACGGAAGCATCTTCTGTTTGTGCCTCAACTGCTTCTTCTAGAGCCAAATCTGCCAGATCCAGATGCTGATCGTATTACACGGGTTACTGCTAGTTCTTTAATCCGAGGGCATCGTCAGTACCACATCTGCTTCTTCTAGAGTCGATTCTGAATGATCAGTAACTAATTGTGTTAGTCATTTTCTGATAGTCCTTTTACAGTTTCAGCTCGTGCTTATCCTGTGGAAGCATCTTCTGTTTGTGCCTCAACTGCTTCTTCTAGAGCCAATTATGAATGAACAATTTGCGAAACTGGTAGTGTTATTCTTTGGGAGTTTCAGCTAGTGCTAATCCCATTGAATCTTCTCGCCCAATCAGTGCTGTTCGTCTCTCAGGGCCCGATGCACCGTCTCTATCAAGTAGGGTGCGTACGTTCCAAGTTCCGATTGTCAAGGGAATTTGGTTAGCTCTTTTAGCTTTGCCTGTTTTTACTTTATTTGTATGCCGACTGCAGTATAGTGTACCGCGGCTATCTGATTAGTTAATCTTTTGGCATTTGTCATTTTGATGATGTTTTATGTGTAGATGTCATTAATTGCTTGCTTAATTACTGATTTTGCTTTTTGATGTGGTTGATGGAGACCAATGATTTTATTTTTTGGTGAACTAGCTAGATGTTAACCTTTAAAGAGATGGTTAGGATGAGGATATAAAATAGTCTATTCTTTTGCCGAGACGTAAAAAAAGTAGGGGTTAATAGGGGCTCTTGTTAATAATGTCACAGCGCCAAACCGATGCACTTGGTTTGGTCTGTGAAAGCCGTATTGCCTGGCCACTACCGGAACTCAGGTAGACAAAGGGAATAATAAGCCAGTTTTGTGTTAGCTAGCGAGCCACCTCGGTTTGTGCTGATGAGAGATGTTGGCCCGGCTTGTTGATAGGAACAGAAGTGCTGTTCTGATTGTATTGAGATGTGGGAACAATTCCCTGAAGAGATCTGTAGTCAACTAATGCCTTGGTAAAACTGAGCGGCTGACTAGTTAGTCAGCAGGCCTGGGTTCTTGGTGGGATAGTAAATTGTGTCACAACTCTTTGTTTATGTCGCGTCTTGGGGTTTATGTTGTGTAACCTATGTTTTTGTAGTGCCTTATTGTCTGTGCACTGTTGCTTGTGTCAAGGTTCTTTATTGTGTCAGTCAAACCAGCTATTGTTTGGAACGCCTGTGTTGTGTTACTTAGTGTACCCTGTTGACTTAAGTTCTGTTTATTGGTTGGGGGTTACCCACTGTTGTTGTTTAATATATACAGTTGTCTGTTGTATCTGTAATTGAACATTTCTTATTGAATGCTTTATTCAATGTGTTCGAACACAAGTTGTTACCAACATTTGTAGCAGTTGATAAATAAAGAGCTATTTTTGTAGTTTTTGATTTGTTTGTTTAGTCACTTTTGGTTTTTACAGCCATTATTTCTACCATAACCTAACACCTTAATCCAATTGGTCATTTACGTCCGAGTGAAATGTCTCGTCCGAATGTCTCTCGTGCTAGGAACAGCTCTAACTACCCAATTTCCTAATTCCACTCTTGTTCGGAATAGCTCTAACTAGGCAGTTTTCCGAATATCCGTCGTGCCTGGAACAGCTCTGACAAACACAACGACAAGCACATGTCCGAGTCGAAAACTCGCTGAGTGGATACCGTCTGCAGACCTGTCTGGTTTGTGCGGGAGAGGGCCCGGTGGCGAACGAAATTCCCAATATATTGAAGTGAGGAATTAAAGCAGCCATGAGCAGGACGTGACGATTCCCTCGGTGAGCCCAGCACTAGAGCGCTATGTGCCGGCTCTGCAATTATGGAAGCCACCCAGGGATGGCGGAAAATGCTATGGGACTGTCCTTTGGCTTCCTGTGAGGGATATGACGGTTAAGTCTTCGACCGTTCTAACTTGACCAGCTGGGTTGTGGACGATACACAAAAATGAGTCTCCCGCTGGTCAAAAAAGCTTGCTAAAGCCAGATGTGTTAGGCCTACTGGTTTCGGCCTATGGGCGCATAACTTAGACACACCGCAATCACATCTGAAAAAACACTCCGGATGAACGCAAAGCAAGAGAAGAAGAACCCAAATTTATGAATGAACAATTTGCATAACTGATCGTCTTCTGTTTGCGCTTCAACGTCTAGTGTCAACTCTGCCTAACCAGATGCGTTACTGATTGTATTACAAGGTTTCTGCTTGTTCTTTAATGTGAAAGCGTGGTCTGTCCTTCCGGTACAAAATGGCGACGAAGTAACGCATTTATTCTTCGGGGAGACGCTGTTTGGTATTTTCCTGTGGGTTATGTGATGTTATTTCGTATTCGTTTATTGAAAGTGTTCAAAAGAAGCCACGGAAGGCAGGTGGTGGATGAAAATTTGAGGGCAGCCGACAGATTTTTCGTGAGACAATGGCTGTGGTCAAACGACCAAAACGAACTGCCCAGAGAGGAAAGCACCGGCAAACTACCTCTTTAAAAATGCCTAGTACATTATGATTCGCCTTAAGACTGATCATCGCAAGACAAGGACAGAGGTATTAAAATTAATAACATGGAACGTTAGGATGGTAAACGACGACGAAAAATTAGAGATTGAATTAGAGAATTAGAGAACACGAAGTAGAAAGAGAAAAATTAATATTTTAGGGATTTGCTAAACGAGATGGACAGGAGCAGGCATCAAGATAGATGAAGATTTTTAAGATTATTCATTCTGGAGGTGAAGTCGACAAAGGGAAGTGGCAGTTATTTAGACCAGAAAACATCAAAAAACTGTTCAAGGATATAGGGCCGTGTCCGGACAGAGTTCTACTAGTTAAATTGAGTGGCAGACCTTTTGGCATAAATGTTATTCAAGTATATGCACCATCAGGAGAATCCAGTGAAGATAGTGTAGAGCAGTGGTTCCCAAGCTTTTCAAGCAGAGGGCCATATCTACTATTTTCGGTAGATTAGCGGGCCACAACGTTATAAAATTATACAAGTCGTGTAGAGGAATGTTATAATGGCATTGAGAAACAAATGTAAAAATTCAGAAAAAAACATCATAATAGGAGACTTCAATGCAAAAGTAGGAAAATCAAGGTGATAGATACACATTTGGAAACTATGGGTTTAGAAGAGAGGAAATGAAAGAGGATACAGACATCGGAAGAGTTGAAAAAGGGAACAGGAGAATGATTGAAGGAAACCCTGGTTTAAGCAACAACCTAGAAGATTTGTTTCATTGAGGAGTCTTGATAGCAGGATCAGAAACCAGATTGACTTTATTCTGATTAGCAGAAGAATTAGAACGCACCCGGAAGGTTAACCCGGTCAACAAATGGCCCGCAGAAGTCGGATATGTCGGCCTAACAGGCGCAAGAACGCAGCTCTGCTGTAGACAGGCACAACGCAATCACATCCGTAAAAAAACTCCGGATGAAACGCAGAAGAATAAGAAACGCACTAACATAGCAAAAAACAGTTCCCATTGCTGATTGTTAAAGTGACCACTGGCTACTTACAAGGTACACTGAGGGTAAGTTGCAGAAAGTCAAAGTATATACAGGAAACAAATAATATGATTTGTGTACATTGCTATACAAAACAAATTCAACATAGAAGTACAGAACAAGTTTTGATATATTGTCTTATCTAGAGATATTATTCTAGGATGTGGATGATCAATGGGAAATTCAAATCAGTTTGGTTGCAAAATTAAAGAAGGTGGGTCGTAAGAAAATGGATGACAGAAGAAATTTTACAAGAAGACTCAAATAAATAATTCTGCCAAATATGAAGAAATTCTCAGACAAGTCAGAATATTACGTAAGGAGGCAAAAGAAGCATGGCTTGAGGAAAAGTGCTTAGACATTGAAAACAACACAACAGTCAAAATACCACATTAGTGCACAAAGAATTCAGGAACTTACTAACAAAAGAATAAGTTACATCAACAGGCTGTCTAAAAACAAAAGATGGCAAGATCATAATAGAAAAAAGATCAGATCTACATGTATGGGCAGATTATGTGAAAAACATGTATAATGATAACAGAGAGGATACAGTATGATATTAGGTGTAATAATGAAGGACCGCCGATTTTGAAGATGGAGGATTCGAAATGTTTTTAAGCATATGAGGAATATGAGGAAGCATATATATGTGGAAAGCAAGGCCCCCGGTGCAGACAAACATCACAACAGTATCGTCTGTGGCCACAGCTACTTCTTCTAGAGCTAATTCTGACTGATCCTATGCGTAACTAATTGTGTTAGTCATTTTCTGATAGTTCATTTGGAGTTTCAGCTCGTGCTGATCCTGGGGAAGCATCTTTTGCTTGTGCCTCGATTGCTTCTTGCCAATCCTGCCTGATCAATTTGCGTAATTTATCGTGAAAGAGATGTTTCAATTGGTCTTTTGAGCTTAGCTTGAGCTGATCTCGTGGAAGCATCTTTTGGTTGTGCCTCAACTGCTTCTTCTAGAGCCAAATCTGCCAAATCCAGAACTGCTTTTTCTAGAGCCAATTCTGAATGATCAGTAACTAATTGTGTTGGTCCATTTTCTGATAGTTCATTGGAGTTTCAGCTCGTGCCGATCCTGTGGAAGCGTCTTCTGTTTGTGCCTCGTTTGCTTCTTCGAGAGCCAATCATGAATGAACAATTTACTAAACTGGTCGTGTTATTCTTTGGGAGTTTTAGCTACTGCTAATCATCTCATGGTTGCGCTTCAACGGCAAATATGAACTCTGCCTAATCCAGATGCGTAACTGATCATGTTCTCGGGTTTCTGCTAGTTCTTTAATGCGAAAGCATCGTATGTGCCACACCTGCTTCTTCTAGAGCCAATTCTAGATTCCTGATCAGTATGCTTAACTAATTGTGTTAGTTATTTTCTGATAATTCTTTTGGAGTTTCAGCTCGTGCTGATCCTGGGGAAGCATCTTTTGCTTGTGCCTCGATTGTTCTTCTAGAGTCAATCCTGCCTGATCAGTTTGCGTAATTTATCGTGAAAGAGATGTTTCAATTGTCTTTTGAGCTTAGATTGAGCTGATCCCACGGAAGCATCTTCTGTTTGTGCCTCAACTGCTTCTTCTAGAGCCAAATCTGCCAGATCCAGATGCTGATCGTATTACACGGGTTACTGCTAGTTCTTTAATCCGAGGGCATCGTCAGTACCACATCTGCTTCTTCTAGAGTCGATTCTGAATGATCAGTAACTAATTGTGTTAGTCATTTTCTGATAGTTCCTTTTACAGTTTCAGCTCGTGTTTATCCTGTGGAAGCATCCTCTGTTTGTGCCTCAACTGCTTCTTCTAGAGCCAATTATGAATGAACAATTTGCGAAACTGGTAGTGTTATTCTTTGGGAGTTTCAGCTAGTGCTAATCCCATTGAATCTTCTCGCCCAATCAGTGCTGTTCGTCTCTCAGGGCCCGATGCACCGTCTCTATCAAGTAGGGTGCGTACGTTCCAAGTTCCGATTGTCAAGGGAATTGGTTAGCTCTTTTAGCTTTGCCTGTTTTTACTTTATTTGTATGTCGACTGCAGTATAGTGTACCGCGGCTATCTGATTAGTTAATCTTTTGGCATTTGTCATTTTGATGATGTTTTATGTGTAGATGTCATTAATTGCTTGCTTAATTACTGATTTTGCTTTTTGATGTGTTTGATGGAGACCAATGATTTTATTTTTTGGTGAACTAGCTAGATGTTAACCTTTAAAGAGATAGTTAGGATGAGGATATAAAATAGTCTATTCTTTTGCCGAGACGTAAAAAAAGTAGGGGTTAATAGGGGCTCTTGTTAATAATGTCACAGCGCCAAACCGATGCACTTGGTTTGGTCTGTGAAAGCCGTATTGCCCTGGCCACTACCGGAACTCAGGTAGACAAAGGAATAATAAGCCAGTTTTGTGTTAGTAGCGAGCCACCTCGGTTTGTGCTGATGAGAGATGTTGGCCCGGCTTGTTGATAGGAACAGAAGTGCTGTTCTGATTGTATTGAGATGTGGGAACAATTCCCTGAAGAGATCTGTAGTCAACTAATGCCTTGGTAAAACTGAGCGGCTGACTAGTTAGTCAGCAGGCCTGGGTTCTTGGTGGGATAGTAAATTGTGTCACAACTCTTTGTTTATGTCGCGTCTTGGGGTTTATGTTGTGTAACCTATGTTTTTGTAGTGCCTTATTGTCTGTGCACTGTTGCTTGTGTCAAGGTTCTTTATTGTGTCAGTCAAACCAGCTATTGTTTGGAACGCCTGTGTTGTGTTACTTAGTGTACCCTGTTGACTTAAGTTCTGTTTATTGGTTGGGGGTTACCCACTGTTGTTGTTTAATATATACAGTTGTCTGTTGTATCTGTAATTGAACATTTCTTATTGAATGCTTTATTCAATGTGTTCGAACACAAGTTGTTACCAACATTTGTAGCAGTTGATAAATAAAGAGCTATTTTTGTAGTTTTTGATTTGTTTGTTTAGTCACTTTTAGTTTTTACAGCCATTATTTCTACCATAACCTAACACCTTAATCCAATGTCTGGGTCTCAAATATGACAGTTATTGTCCAGAGTTGAGGCCTCTGCCCGAGATCTCGTATATCTTCTTATCTAATTACAATCATCTTTTTTTGTCGGTTGAGGCGGTGCGAAGTTCTCTCTCTTTTCACTATTTTTCTTCTTTGGCCGTAACGAAGTCAGAACTACACTTTACCTCTTAGCACCGTAGTGAAGGTAGCATCAGTCTTTATGATTGTCTCCCTTTGTCTTTTCCCTCGACTACATTTAGTTTATTGAACAAGTGGTGTTTCAGCCTGTTATGTCCTGTGCGGAGTCTGAAGATTGCTACTTGTTCTCTTCGGTCGAGTTTGTAATATGCATCATATGTGGCCTGGATGCTCTGATTCCCATTTGGTTCTATAAGTGCTTTTTATAAACCTTTTTGCCTCATTATAGGTTATGTCTATGTCAGGCTGTGGTAATCGTCCACCCTCTTTTGCTAGTCTGTCAGCCTCTTCATTTCCAGGTATACTGCAATGTGATGGGATCCACTGTATCACAACTTTTTTGGATTTCTGGCATAGACCATGGAGTGCTGCTCTTAGGTCAGCTAGTTCTGTGCTGTTTTTGCTCTTAAGTATTGAGACAGCTGACTTTGCATCTGTGAAGATAGCTATTTGCTTCTCTTTATTTTCCTCCATCAAGAGCATTTCTGCTGCTGTTTTCAAAGCCTCTACCTCCGCTTTGAAGTTACTTGAAAATTTTCCAGTTGCCACTGACTGTGTTTTTATCACTCCATTTTTTAAATTAAGGAGAATTCCTCCTCCTCCATTTTTAATTGAATCTTTGGCTGATCCATCTGTATATGCATGGGTCCAATTGCTGCTTGGGTAATGTTCTGTTATGTAGTTGAGGGTTATTTTTCTTCTTTCGGTTTCATTCTGAGTGTTCTTTTTCTCAATACCAGGAATGTTTTCTCAGGCAGTTGCTGCTGTCTCCAAGCTGGGAAGTTGTGTGCATTGTAAATGGGCTTGACTGTTGATATGTTAAGTATGGGATCTGCCCTAATCTTTCGTTTTGCAGTTTCTACAAAGTTGCTACGCTTCAGTCTTCCTTTTCCAAAACCATTAAACCTGTTATACATAGGGTGGTCTGTCAATCTTCTAAATTTTTCTGCTTGTTGCTGGGCTCTGCTATCTCTTCTGTCCTGCATTGGTTGTAAACAAGTGATCTTTTCTAGTTCATTAATAGGCGTTGTCTTCAGGCTTCCAGTTATGATTCGCATTCCTTGGTTTGGACTCTACTTATTTTGTTAAAGTTTGACTTAGCTGCTGTTGCCCAAGCTGCAATGCCATATTCCAGTACTGGCCTCACCCGTCCAGTATATAACTTCTTGAGAACTTTCTCATCTGCTCCCCACGTTTGTACCAGCAAGCTTTTTCATGATTGCCATTCTCTGCCTTGCTCTTGTTCGATTTTTCTCAACCTGTGTCTTCCATGTCAGGCGACGATCAAAGGTGACTCCTAGATAGTTTGGATTTTCTTCATGGCGGCAATATTTTTCCATTCAATACCAGCTTAGGTTGCTGAGTTTTATTTGAGAGGGAGAACACTGTGCATGTTGTTTTCTCCTCACTTATCTTCACTAGCCATGATTTTGACCAGTCCTCTAGCGCTAATAAGGCTTGCTGTATTCTGCTGTTAGCTGTACTAATATATTCTTCAGATGTCCATATGGCTAGGTCATCTGCAAAGGAGGATGTGTGTACTCTGGCTGGAAAATTTTCCGTGATGTCATTTATATATGCTAGGAATAATGTTGGTGAAAGAACTCCTCCTTGGGGGACACCTTGCTCCAACAGCATCATTTTGCTTGTTTGTCCTTGTACTTTTGTCCTGGCAGTTCTGTTCTCAAGGTAGTGGCTGATCCATTTATACATTTTTCCACAAACATGCATTTTTGCAGTTTTACTTTCAGTCCTTCCTTCCATACTTTATCAAATGCTTTTTCTAAATCTATCCAGACTGCTAGTGTGTGCTTTTTCTCTTGGAAGGCATCCTCTATTTCCTGAGCTATATAGGTTATTTGATCTTCAGTGGATCTGTACTTTCTGAATCCTGCTTGGTGTGGTGTTAAGAGTTGTTTTCTTCCAGATGCCATGTTAGCCTGCCATTGATAATGCGTTCCATTAATTTTCCTACACAGCTAAGTAGACTGATAGGTCGATAGCCATTTGGTTCTTCCAGGTCTTTTCCTTTCTTTGGGACTGGTATTAGTATAGCTTCCTTCCATGCCTGTGGGACTATTCCTTCTTCCAGCTGTTATTTAGGACTGCTAGTAGTTTCTTCTTTGCCTTGGTGCCTAGTCCTATTAGCATTTCATTTGTGATTCCATCCTTTCCTGGTGATTTCTTCTTTTTTAGGGTATTCATTGCCTGTTCCATTTCTTCCATTGTTAGATTTGCCATCATATATTCTGCTGCTGTCTCTGTATTTCTATGATGTATCTGTTTGTCTTTGATTGCTTTCTTCTGTTCGGTTGTAATATCAATGTGGTTTGCATTGCATAGTGTTCCATTAGTGCATTTGCAGCCTTTTTTCCTGTAAGCAAGGCATTTCCTTGTTTAATTGTTATTTGTTTGTTTCTAGGTCCTTCATTGTTCATGGCTTTCACTAGTTTCCATAGTTTGTTTCCATCCCTGTCAAAATTCAGGTTTTCTGTTTTTTCCCTCCAACAATCTCTTGTTGTTTGATTTACTGTTCTTTTATATTTTGCTGAGATGGCTTTGAGAGAGATGTTCGCTTCAAGTTGTTTGTTCTCTCTCTGCTGTCTTCCTGCATCTTCAACTTTGTCCTCCAAACTTTGTAGTTCTTCAGTCCAGTATGGTTTGTAATTTTTCCTCGCTCCTCTTGGAATGGACTCAGTGGCTGCCCTGTATTATCGCTCTGTTTAGACTTTCAACCATTTGCTTAATGTTGCCATATCGTGTATTTATGTTTTCACAATATGTTGTCTGTTAGTATGGCAAATCTGTCCCAATCTGCTCGTTTGTAATTCCAGCGGGCAAGGGCTTTTGCTCCTGTGGAACATACTCCATATTCATTACAAGCTTGATTGGTCTGTGGTCACTACCTGCTAATTGGTCAAGCACATGGCGATCGATTTTGTGGAGGATGTCTCCTGTGCAGAAAGCTAAGTCTGGAGTAGAAGTGGTAAGCCATCTTCTGGAGTAGAAGCTCGGTGTGTCATCCGCTTTGTTGAGTAGATGGAGATTGAGTCTAGTTTCCCAGTCCTCCAATTCATCTCCTCTTTTGTCAGTATCTGGGTATCCCCATCTTTCTGAACGGCTATTAAAGTCTCCGACAATAATGCAGTTTGTGTCAGTGTTATTTTCATGTTTGAGAGTGTAAGGTCCTTATCTGCTGGCTATACAGATTGTAGATTCTTATTTTCACGTCCTTTATCATTATATCAACACCTATATTTCCGTTTGGTTGTCAGAGATCACAGATACTTCACTGCAAGGTATTGTATTTCGTGTAAGTATTAGAACTCCTCCTTTGTGTCCTTCGCGGTCGAAACGTGTGCCTGATATCCTCTGACTGAGATTTGTGATTGCGTTGAGGTGTGTCTCTTGAATGCAGGCCACATCTATTCTATCTTTATGAGACGCTGTGTTAGGGAGACTTTCTTCTTGTAAACTCCTTCGGCATTCCACTGTAGTATGTTTGAGTGTCCGGGGTATTTGGTCAATAGCTCTTAACCTACTCCTCTGTGCCTTGACTCCACAGCACAGGGGAAGGTGACCACCAGTAGTCATGGGTGGACCCCCTCGAGGCAGGGGGCCCGGCACTATCGCCGCCTGATGGGACTTCGCGGGATTAGCACCATAACGATTAATTTTGATTTGTGACATCATGAATTAAGTTACGTTGCACTGCTTTGTCAAGCCTGTGGCTCAGTACATCCGATTTCGACAAGCATTTATTCGGGTGCTTTCCCTAGCCTTTGACTGTCCCCAGTCCTACCTACAAGGCAGCAGGTTTGTGTGTCTCTTCGTCTGGTCCCTCTCCCTTGACCTGTCCGACATGGGTGGCCCTACCAGGTAGCTCTGGGTTGGGCCCCACTGATATCATACTGTTCCTCTCTGTTATCATTATACATGTTTTTTATCATAATCTGCCCATACATGTAGAATCTGATCTTTTTCTATTATGATTTGCCATCTTTTGTTTTTAGACAGCCTGTTGATGTACTTGTTCTTTTGTTAGTAAGTTCCTGAATTCTTTTGTGCACTAATGTGGTATTTTGACTGTTGTGTTGTTTTTCAATGTCTAAGCACATTTCCTCAAGCCACTTACCCTCAGTGTACCTTGTAAGTAGCCAGTGGTCACTTTAACAATCAGCACTGGGAACTGTTTTTGCTATTGTTAGTGCGTGTCTTCTTCTTGCCTCCTTACATAATATTCTGACTTGTCTGAGAATTTCTTCATATTTGGCAGAATTATTTATTTGAGTCTTTCTTGTAAAATTTCTTCTGTCATCTATTTCTTACGACCCACCTTCTTTAATTTTGCAGCCAAACTGATTTGAATTCCCATTGATCATCCACATCCTAGAATAATATCTCTAGATAAGACAATATATCAAACTTGTTCTGTACTTCTATATTGAATTTGTTTTGTATAGCAATGTACACAAATCATATTATTTGTTTCCTGTTATATACTTGACTTTCTGCAACTTTACCCTCAGTGTACCTTGTAAGTAGCCAGTGGTCACTTTAACAATCAGCACTGGGAACTGTTTTTGCTATTGTTAGTGCGTTTCTTCTTCTTCTGCGTTCATCCGGAGTTTTTTTCCGGATGTGATTGCGCTGTGCCTGTTTACAGCAGAGCTGCGTTCTTGCGTTAGGCCGACACATCCGACTTCTGCGGGCATTTGTTGACCGGGTTAACCTTCCCGGGTGCGTTTCTAATTCTTCTGCTAATCAGAATGTAGTCAATCTGGTTTCTGATCCTGCTATCAGGACTCCTCCATGAAAAAAATCTTCTAGGTTGTTGCTTAAACCAGGTGTTTCCTTCAATCATTTCCTGTTCTTTTGTCAATTCTACGAGTCTGTATCCTCTTTCATTTCTCTCTTCTAAACCATAGTTTCCAAATGTGTATCTATCACCTTGATTTCATACTTTTGCATTGAAGTCTCCTATTATGATGTTTTTTTTTCCTGAATTTTTACATTTGTTTCTCAATGCCATTATAACATTCCTCTACACGACTTGTATAATTTTATAACGTTGTGGCCCGCTAATCTACCGAAAATAGTAGATATGGCCCTCTGCTTGAAAAGCTTGGGAACCACTGCTCTACACTATCTTCACTGGATTCTCCTGATGGTGCATATACTTGAATAACATTTATGCCAAAAGGTCTGCCACTCAATTTAACTAGTAGAACTCTGTCCGACACGGCCCTATATCCTTGAACAGTTTTTGATGTTTTCTGGTCTAAATAATTGCCACTTCCCTTTGTCGACTTCACCTCCAGAATGAATAATCTTAAAATCTTCATCTATCTTGATGCCTGCTCCTGTCCATCTCGTTTAGCAAATCCCTAAAATATTAATTTTTCTCTTTCTATTTCGTGTTCTCTAATTCTCTAATTCAATCTCTAATTTTTCGTCGTCGTTTAACATCCTAACGTTCCATGTTATTAATTTTAATACCTCTGTCCTTGTCTTGCGATGATCAGTCTTAAGGCGAATCATAATGTACTAGGCATTTTTAAAGAGGTAGTTTGCCGGTGCTTTCCTCTCTGGGCAGTTCGTTTTGGTCGTTTGACCACAGCCATTGTCTCACGAAATATCTGTCGGCTGCCCTCAAATTTTCATCCACCACCTGCCTTCCGTGGCTTCTTTGAACACTTTCAATAAACGAATACGAAATAACATCACATAACCCACAGGAAAATACCAAACAGCGTCTCCCTGAAGAATAAATGCGTTACTTCGTCTCCATTTTGTACCGGAAGGACAGACCACGCTTTCACATTAAAGAACAAGCAGAAACCTTGTAATACAATCAGTAACGCATCTGGGTTAGGCAGAGTTGACACTAGACGTTGAAGCGCAAACAGAAGACGATCAGTTATGCAAATTGTTCATTCATAATTGGTTCTTCTTCTTCTTCTTTGCGTTCATCCGGAGTGTTTTTTCAGATGTGATTGCGGTGTGTCTAAGTTATGCGCCCATAGGCCGAAACCAGTAGGCCAACACATCTGGCTTTAGCAAGCTTTTTTGACCAGCGGGAGACTCATTTTTGTGGTATCGTCCACAACCCAGCTGGTCAAGTTAGAACGGTCGAAGACTTAACCGTCATATCCCTCACAGGAAGTCAAGGACAGTCCATAGCATTTTCCGCCATCCTGGGTGACTTCCATAATTGCAGAGCCGACACATTGCGCTCTAGTGCTGGGCTCACCGAGGGAATCGTCACGTCCTGCTCATGGCTGCTTCAATTCCTCACTTCAATATATTGGTAATTTCGTTCGCTCCGGGCCCTTCCCGCACAAACCAGACATGTCTGCAGACGGTATCCACTCAGCGAGTTTTCGACTCGGACATGTGCTTGTCGTTGTGTTTGTCAGAGCTGTTCCAGGCACGACGGATATTCGGAAAACTGCCTAGTTAGAGCTATTCCGAACAAGAGTGGCATTCGGAAATTGGGTAGTTAGAGCTGTTCCTAGCACGAGAGACATTCGGACGAGACATTTCACCCGGACGTAAATGCGTAGTGCCAATTTTTATTTTGCCACCCAAAGGACGGCACTTACGGCTGCGGTGGGCATTTTTAATTAGGTTAGCCTTCCTCGGGTTTCGAGGCACGTTAGACTTATTGTTGTGATGTCGCCCACATCTTAGCTGGTCAAGATAGAACGGTCAAAGACACGGTCAACCCTCAAGGGAAGGCAGGGGCAGATCATGACCTCGCTATCCAAGGAGGTTTCCATAATTGCAGAGCGGGCTCATATTGCTCTGAGACTGGGCTCGCCCGAGGAGTTGCCACGTCCTGCTAATGGCTGCTTTAGTTCCTCACTTCCATTTGTTGGACATCTCGCTTGCCACTGGTCGCTCAAGCACACACCGGGAACGGTCAGTCTGCGGGCGACATCCACTAGGTTAAGTTTTTGCTTCGGACCACGCAATGGATTCGCTAGCCGTGCGTTCCATTTCTTATTATTAAGACGTTTTTCCACCATTGTCTACATCTCTATGAATTAGATACCGACAATTTTCGTAACCACTTCATTCGACTGGACTTCTTCTACCTTTTTGTACTCGCTCACGAGGTTAGGCTACATGTGCTGCCGGCTCATCACCTTACTTACGTGCAGCAGTGAACGAGAAACGGCCAGGCCCTTTCATCCGGGGACCCTTCATATCCCCCAGCTTTGGACATGTAGCTTGCTCAGTATCTCACCTCTATTTATCGGTAGGTCCGGCTCTCACACGGTTTAAGGCTTAGAGGCGTTCAGCCTCAACCCTCGACAGAGAGCCTTAGAGTATGTGTCCGGACCAAGAACGTCTGCCTTCGTACGCCTGATTTAAACTTTTGACTGCTATCCTCAGTCTACCTGCAGAGCAGCAGATTGTGTCTCGCTTAGTCTGGCCCCTATCCCATAGGCTGTCCGATAGTTTTCACTCATCGACAGCACATGGGGGTCACTGGGACACGCAAGCTCCCCCACCACGGCAAGGTGGAGACACATCGGGGGAGATAATTGGTTCTAGAAGAAGCAGTTGAGGCACACACAGAAGATGCTTCCAGTGGATCACCACGAGCTGAAACTCCAAAAGAACTATCAGAAAACATCTAACAAGATCAGTTACACATATTGATCAAGCAGAATCAGCTTCCCAAATCGAAGTCTACATGGAAGGCGCTGAGTATCAGACACCTAAACGTAAGATATGCAATACTACATCTGATCAATTACTACTGTCCAAGTGACCGCCCACAGGCACTGGACACACTACCATTAACAGAAAAATGATTGTGTGTGGCGATTTCAACAGCCACTCGCAGAGTTGGGGCTATGATCACATGGACCAGAGAGGAGAGAGACTGGAAGACTGGCAGGATGAGAATAGATTCATCTTGATTAACAAGGCGTCCGATCCACATACTTTCTTTTCAAGATCATGGCACACTACAACTACACCTGACCTGGCTTTTTATTCACCAAACCTGGAGTGGAAAATGTACACGAATTGTTGGGAAACAACTTGGTGGCAGTGACCATCGGCCAGTTTTTCTAACTGTAGAAAATTAGCTTGTAAATGAAAGCAGCACCCTCTCGAGGTGGAACTACAAGAAAGCAGACTGGACAATGTACAATAATCGCACCAGCATACTGGTTAGAAACCTGAACACTGAGAAAGACATAAATAAAGTAGCAGAAGAGTTTGGGAAATGCATACTACAGGCAGCGCGAGAAACAGTACCAAGAGGAGCCCGTAAACAACATAAACCCTACTGAAGTAGTGAAGTGTGTAGAAAGCAAGCAGAGGCCACACCCAGCCAAGAGCACCACAATAAATTCCAGCACGCCAAGTTTCAAAGGGCGAAGCTGCAGTCTAGACGGAAAAGCTGGCAGGAGAGTCTCTGAACTTTGAAAGGGACACAAGGGAATTGTGGAAGCTAATAAAACAACTTAACGATGAGGGCACAGGGAGAAACTAAAACATTGCACTAAATAAAGATGGAAACATCTTAACAAGAAAGCAAGCAGCTCATTTTGCGGACTCATTCGCACAAGATAACAATATCAAAAATAGTCCAGAGAAAAAACAAGAGATTCGAGAGAAACGGCAACATACAGGACAGAAGGAAATAGTACATGAGGTTCTGGAGGCACCCATCACAATCAGCGAACTGGAGCTAGCCATATTAAAACTGAAAATGAGAAAGTCACCAGGAGCTGATGGTATTTCCAATAAAATGATCAGGAACCTAGAAACAAAGGCCAAAGCAAAGCAATTGCAGATCTTCAATAATAGTTGGATCTTAGGCAGTGTTCCACAAGCCTGGAGAGGAATCATGACACCCCTCCTAAAATCAGGGAAAGATAGTTCCATTGCCTCTAGCTACAGACCAGTTAGCCTCACCAGCTGTCTCTGCAAAATACTGGAACGCATCATCAATCACAGACTGCAGTGGTACATTGAAAGTAAAATCATCCTTGTGCCACAGCAGGCTGGCTTTAGGAAGTGCTACTCTACGGAAGATCAGACAATCTACCTCTCTCAAGAAATTGAGGATGCATTCCAAGAGTAGAAGCTGGTGCTTTGTGGCATGGATAGATCTGAAGAAAGCCTTTTACAAAGTCTGGAAAGAAGGTCTGATGAAGAAACTGAGAAACTGCAAAGTCAATGGAAGAATATACAAATTGATGAAAGCATACTTGCACAACAGAAGAGCCGGAGTACAAATAGACGGACTCAAGAGCAAGAAAGTACTACTGCGTCACGGTGTTCCCCAGGGTGGAGTCTTGTCTCCCACACATTTTCTAATCTTCATCAATGATCTCGTTGCTAATCTACCGCATGGAATGAAAGCGGCAATGTACACCGATGACCTTGTTCTTTGGAGTACAAATGAACATGCATCAGTGGCCACCAGACTGCCACAAAGCGCTGTATGGTCATGTATGGTCTCGCGTACCGCATAATATCAGTTGCCGGACCACATGTGGCCCGCGGACCGTAGTTTGCCCCCCCCCCCCCTGTTCTAGAGCAAATTATGAATGCACAATTTTCGTAACTGATCGTGTTATTCCGGTAGTTTGTTTTTGGAGTTTCAGCCATTGAAGCATCTTCTGTTTGCGCTTCATGCATATTACTGCTTTCGCTACTCCTTTAGGCCTTTATGAATGGAAATTTCTTCCGATTGGTCTACAGAACGCACATAGTACGTTTACACGTATGTTGCGAAAACTTCTGCACGGGGTTAATAATGTGGCTACATATATGGTTTTCCAAAGATGGCCAGAAGCGATTCCACTGAAAACTATCACATCTAGATCCATCCTAGACTCATTTTTACTTATATTCAGTAGGATAGGTTTTCCTTCATATATATTGTCAGATAGAGGTAGTCAATTCATCTCTTCGGCTACCCAAGCAGCAATGAAGATGCTCGGCATACCGCAAAAGTTCAGTGCTCAATGGCATCCGATGACAAACGGAGTAAATGAGAATTTTAACGGGGTTCTCAAACGAACCCTAGCGAACGTCGCAGCTGAAAGACCCAAAGATTGGGACATCCTGTTGCCAGCAGTACTCTTCGCGTACAGAGAAGTACCGCAATCGAGTATGGGTTTTTCCGTATTCGAACTTGTGTATGGAGAAAATCCTCGCGGCCCGCTAACATTATACAACGACATGCTGACAAAGAAAACACATGACCAACCAGAAAAAGGTGCATACGAAATAGTCACCAAATTAAGAGAGAAAATTATGACAGCATGTCAAATAGCCAGATCCGTGCTGAAAAAGTCAGGGGGAAAATTCAGGCAATATGACAATAGGAAAGCCAAAACAATACTGTTGAAAGAAGAAGAGGAAGTATTACTTTTATTACCTGACCCTAGAGATTATTTAATCATTTCATGGCAAGGTCCATTTAAAGTGATTAAGAAAATCAGTGATGTAGACTATGTAATAAATGTTAAAGGGAAAGAGAAAATATACCACATCAACATGTTAAAACCGTATAAAGGCCGTAATAAGGACAAGACACAAACTGTTGATCATATACCACACAGAACAGCAGCAGCATGTTGGGTTATAAGCGAACAACAAGAAGATGCCATACAGCAACAAATACCAACACCAACTCTTAATACTAACAACGATTGGCGAGCTATTCAGATAAATAAAAACTTATCGTCGCAAGACAGATACAAATTAACAACAGTGATGCAAAAGTATAGCGACATATTTTCGGATAAGCCAGGGCAAACGGATCTGATACAACATTAAATTACATTACTTTCGGATATTCCCGTAAAAGTTAAACCATATCCAATCCCCATTCATTATGCAGAAAACGTCACAGCGGAAATCTCCGAATTAGAACAGAATGGCATTATTCAGAAATCAATTTCTAACTATTGTTCACCTATCGTAATTGTTAAAAAGAAGGATAATTCATTACGCATTTGTGTTGATTACAGAAAAATAAATGCTTTGACCCTTCTTGATGCAGAGCCTGTCCCAAATGTTGACGAGCTGATAGATGGCATGGTAAACTCTAATATCCTTTCCAAGATTGACCGTACAAAGGGATATTGGCAAATCCCTATGGAGAAGGAATCCATGCATATTACTGCTTTCGCTACTCCTTTAGGCCTTTATGAATGGAAATTTCTTCCGTTTGGTCTACAGAACGCACCGAGTACCTTTACACGTATGATGCGAAAACTTCTCCACGGGTTAATAATGTGGCTACATATATGGATGATATTTGCGTACACACCACATATATTGACACACACGTTGAAACTTTGAGGCAGGTTTTCCAAAGAATCAAACAAGCTGGTCTTAAAGCTAAACCTAGCAAAATTGAAATATGGTTCACGGAGATTCAATTCCTTGGTCATAGGATTTCTGAGGGTTTCCGAAAAACAGATCAAAAAGTTGTCACAAAGATTCTGAATATTAAACCCCCTACTTCTAAAAAGGAACTCAGAAGTGTTCTGGGTCTTATAAACTACTATTAAAAATTCATCCCTAATTTTGCTGATATGACATCTACTTTCTCGGAGCTTTTGAAGAAAGGTCAACCTACTAAAATTATTTGGACATCTGAACACGATAGACTCTTACAACAAATTAAGACTCTTTTTAGCAGTTATCCTATACTCAAATTACCAGACACTTTCAAAGACTTTATAGTCCAGACAGACGCGAGTTTTCATGTGATCTCTGGCATTCTTCTTCAGATTCATAGTGGCAAGCTTCATCCGGTTCTATACTTCAGTAGGAAACTTACCGACACACAGAGAAAATATGCAGCTACTGAACTTGAAGCCCTCGCGTTGATAGAGTGCATTGGAAAATTCTCTAGATATCTACTTGGGAGAAAGTTCTTAGTGCTATCAGACAATAAACCCTTACAAGTCTTTAAGGAAGGACATCCGAGAAACTCTAGAATACATAGATAGTCTCTTTTATTACAAGACTATGAATTTGACATCTGTCACATACCGGGGAAGGACAATAACCTTGCAGATATCCTTAGTAGATTGTAGAAGTAGATTTAGAATTAGTAGATATTGTGTTTCTTGTTATAGTTTTCGTAAATATTTTATGTCGTATGATAATCTTCATAGTGATATATAAAGTACAGCAGGCCAAATATCTGTTTCTTTTTTATACACCCCAGAAAATATTCACACAGACAATTCATATTTGTAATGTATTAATTGTGTCAGATATATACATATGTCCTGATGTAATTGACAGATTAAATGAAGTTAATCAGCACGTTCAGGAAGTAAGTGATGTGGACAGTACGAGCTTGATAAATTTCGCGGGACCTTGTTTTTCATTGACAAGCCTGTGACGATGAAATTTTGGTGTCTGTGCTCCGAACATTATTACGTCAAACGAATGCCGAGGTCAACATACCCTCCAGACGTGGGGTCAGGACATACCTATTAATTAAGTATAGTTAATTTGTTCATGCAATCATTCATTTGTTTATGTAATCAGTCAGTTGTTTTTGCGATCGGTAATTCATTTGGTTATTTATGTCATGACGCGATGATTCATTCATTTATATATATATATATATATATATATATATATATATATATATATATATATATATATATATATATATATATATATATATATATATATATATATATCACGACGTGATCATTCATTCATTTGTTTTCATACGTCATGATACCATTCATACGAAATATACATTTAACTACACCATGACGCAATTATCATTCACCTGGTTATTGTAAAGCATGATTCAGTCATCTCTAAAACGATGAGAGAGTCATGGTACTCATATATAGTCACATAATTTTTAACATTCCATACATTATCATACATAAATCATGGAGAGAAAGGAAATATAAAATGATTAATTTTTACACCTCAGACATACAATTACGAATAACAGTACAGACAGATACAAAGGATGAATCGCATGTCGGAACGAAAGATATAAATTATGTATTATATGTTTGCTATTTCAAGTTAAATTAATTAGATATAAGTAGTTGATGTGTTGACGTATTTGCTAGTTTAATTCAAAATAATTGGTGCACGTTCTAGTACACCAGTGGTAAACCTCATACGAGGATGGCAAACTACATATACCAATAATAATGAAGCACCATGAAAATAAAAATATAAAAAAACTAGGCCATTCCTAATATGTAATGATTCAGCGACAAAAGCAAAAGACCTCTCTGAACAAATGGGACAGGAACAAGTGTCACAATATAGCCGAAGAGGACAGGGCAGAGAAGAATAAAGAAATAGTCATATACTTAGATGTTATATATCAAAACTAATATAGAAGGATATGGTCCAGTCAATCACATACATCCCCTCAGTCGGGTTTTGTAAATTTGGTTGGGGATGCATGCCCATTGTGGCATTTGAGGGATTAAACTTGTAGTTTATTTAGCCCAGCTTTTTCATGAGCTGGTACTACACGACATCTACCGTGGTGCGTAGATAGGAAGCCGTGCCCGTTAAATTTGGTTTTAATGTTGTAGGTGTTTGATAAGAGACCAGTCCTTCACAGTATTAATAGATGATATAAGTATGACTCATGAACTCTGTGCTACGTCTTGTCAGTCTAATATATAGGCTAAAATGGTAGTTACCATTTCAAAAGGGAGGGGCATGCTGCCAAGTCGCAGCAGAGTCCATGGCGCTAAAAACAGAAGGAGCAGAACTCTCGATCGGAAGCTCTGAGATAACTAAGAGACTAGCGCATCACGTCAGTTTTGTTGATCAATAGTTACGGCAGTCAGATCATGGATTCCATCAAGGAAACAGCACGTTGAAGTTGTCTAGAACTTGGAAGGATATTGACGGGCAGGACAACATTATCATGGCCAATACAGATTACAGTGGACAACGTAAAGAGTTGAAACGATATATATGAGCCCGAAATAATAGACAGAAGGCAACATAGGTCAAACCTATTCCTGATAAAGAATGACAGAAGAATGGCGGCATGAATCATTAAAGATCTAGTGGTTTCAACGATCTATTACTCATATCTCACCATCAGAGACACGGTGTATATATGTTATTGATGTTCACGGATTGTTTTGAAAATTACACGGGACTAATATGATTTGCCGGTCTTCAGTCCTTTTGATTGCCGTTGAGTTTTCCTGCTTCGAGATTTGTTGAAAGTGTGTCACACCCTGGACACCTTACCTGTTAATGATTTATGTTGAATTCTGTTGAGACACATTTCAGCAGTACCGATTCACTTGTTTAAGAATATGCCCATTTACTCGTATTTCACATTGTGGCATTTCCTTCTGTAACGGGGGGAAGAATATCAAGGATAGGAAGACATAGTTTCCTATACTTAGGTGCTCAAATATGAAGAAGGGCAACACTGACTTCTATTGGGCCAGAGAAGAAAAGGATAATAAGAAGAAAGAGAGGAAGAGCACTTTATATATTCTCCTCAGTTAACAATAAAAGGGATAGAGGGTTAGACAGAAGATTCCAGGAGTTCTTTGGGTAGGGGATATACTGTTGTATATCCCAGACAGAAGATTACACTGCTGGACTGTAACAGGATCAATGAGTTTACACAACAAACTATGAACTAAACAAACCAAATTAAGAACAACAAAATTAGACTTTTATTGACAGAACTCCATGATTCAGGAACAAACAGACATCCTGACATGTCACACAACTGACATATACAGAAATGGGAACCTACGTTCCCACAGTGGATATCACTGCTGCCTAACATCGCTATGTACATAACCGGGTAAATATCTCCACAAACCAACAAGAACATGGCAACAAAGGAGCCTCAACGTAAACAACAACGGTAACCACAGGTATGGATTATCTACTGATCCAATCTCAAGACTCATGGACAGTCGGTACTTACAGAAATGGGAATCTGAAATCCCACAGCTAGAGATAGCTACTTTCTAGCGCCAACCACAGGGGCGGTGTCTAAATGATAGTGGAACCTCAACCATGTTCAGCTGAATCCAAGGGTACCCTCAGTACCCATACAGGACACCCGCATCACATGGGCCGACTGGGACCGGATACAGCAAAGAGCCATAATATAACTAATAACAGAACTATAACCATAACAGCAGAGATATAGTGGCATAAACAGGTATAAACAGGTATACGAATGGGGGTGTGAGTGGCCTAAAAACGACATTAACCAGAGCTGGGGCTCAAGTTTGCTCTACAACCAACAACCACGGCCAGGTGTCATTACCAAGAGCGGGCTTACAAATTGCAGTCATTTTCATGGATTTCTTCGGTCCTTTCGGGGCATGTGTACCCCATTGACTGCGCTGTGGACCACACAGGCCAGTCTTGGTTAAATCTAGAGGCATTGGTACCTCCAGTGACTGGGGAGGGCTGGTTCAAGCCTTCCTATTTGATGATATCTACATAATCGCTCCCTCGGCCACTGTTGTTACAGTTGGAGAGAGCGGGAAACTGACGTGCACTCCTATTTATCAATGTTTCTAGAGCGGTTTCCCATCATACCCTAGGGCACTGCAAGGGACGCCGGTATTGGTAACATCACCATCATCATGTATCGCGTCACACTTCTTCCCAGTGACGACCATAATCTGTCTTCTTACTATTCTGAGTTTTATTTGAGAGGGAGAACACTGTACATGTTGTTTTATCCTCATTTATCTTCACTATCCATGATTTTGATCAGTCTAGCGCTAATACAGGTTGTTGTATTCTGCTGTTAGCTGTACTAATAAATTCTTCAGATGTCCATATGGCTAGGTCATTTGCAAAGGAGGATGTATGTATTCTGGCTGAAAGATTGTCCATGATATCATTTATATATGCTAGGAATAATGTTGGTGAAAGAACTCCTCCTTGGGGGGACACCCTGCTTAAACAGCATTTTTTTGTTGGCTTGTCCTTATACTTTTGTCCTGGCAGTTCTGTTCTCAAGGTAGTGGCTGATCCATTTGTACAATTTCCCGCAAACATGCATTTTTTGCAGTTTTACTTTCAGTCCTTCCTTCCATACTTTATCAAATGCTTTCTCTAAATCTATCCAGACCGCTAGTGTGTGCTTTTTCTCTTGGAAGGCATCCTCTATTTCCTGAGCTATATAGGTTATTTGATCTTCAGTGGATCTGTACTTTCTGAATCCTGCTTGGTGTGGTGTTAAGAGTTTGTTTTCTTCCAGATGCCATGTTAGCCTGCTATTGATAATGCGTTCCATTAATTTTCCTACACAGCTAAGTAGACTGATAGGTCGATAGCTATTTGGTTCTTCCAGGTTTTTTCCTTTCTTTGGGACTGGTATTAGTATAGCTTCCTTCCATGCCTGTGGGACTATTCCTCTCTTCCGGCTGTAATTTAGGACTGCTAGTAGTTTCTTTTTTGCCTTAGTGCCTAGTCCTATTAGCATTTCATTTGTGATTCCATCCTTTCCTGATGATTTCTTCTTTTTTAGGGTATTCATTGCTTATTCAATTTCTTCCATTTTTAGATTTGCCATCTTATATTCTGCTGCTGTCACTGTATTACTATGATGTGTCTGTTTATCTTTGATTGCTTTCTTCTGTTCGGTTGTAATATCAATGTGGTTTGCACTAGCATAGTGTTCCATTAGTGCTTTCGCAGCCTTTTTTTCTGTAAGCAAGGTATTTCCTTGTTCAATTGTTATTTGTTTGTTTCTGGGTCCTTCATTGTTCATGGCTCTCACTAGTTTCCATAGTTTGTTTCCATCCCTGTCAAAGTTAAGGTTTTCTGTTTTTGTTGTTTTATTTAACGTTCTTGTATATGATGCTGAGATGGCTTTTGAGGGAGATATTCTCTTCAGGTGTTTGTTCTCTCTCTCTCTCTCTCTCTCTCTCTCTCTCTCTCTCTCTCTCTCTCTCTCTCTCTCTCTCTCTCTCTCTCTCTCTCTCTCTCTCTCTCTCTCTCTGCTGTCTTCACGGCATCTTCACCTTTGTCCTCCAAAAGTTGTAGTTCTTCAGTCCAGTATGGTTTTAATTTTTCCTCGCTCCTCTGGACATAGACTCAGTGGTCACCTGTATTAGTTGCTTTGTTTAGACTTTCTACCATTTGTTTGATATTGCCATATCGTGTATTTATGTATGGCAAATCTGTCCCAATCAGCTGGTTTGTCATTCCAGCGAGGCAAAGGCTTTTGCTCCTGTGGAACACACTCCATATTCATTACAAGCTTGATTGGTCTATGGTCACTACCTGCTAATTGGTCTCAGCACATGGCGATCGATTTTGTGGAAGATGTTTCCTGTGCAGAAAGCTAAGTCTGGAGTAGAAGTGGTAAACCATCTTCTAGAGTAGAAGCTCGGTGTGTCATCCGCTTTCTTGAGTAGATGGAGATTTAAGTCTATTTCCCAGCACTCCACTTTATCTCCTCTGTTGTCAGTATCTGGGTATCCCCATCTTTCTGAACGGCTATTAAAGTTTCCGACAATAATGCAGTTTGTGTCAGTTATTTTCATGTTTGAAAGTGTAAGGTCCTTATCTACTGGGCTATACAGATTGTAAATTCTTATTTTCACGTCCTTTATCATTATATCAACACCTACAATTTCCTCTTGGTTGTCAGAGGATACAGATACTTCACTGCAAGGTAATGTTTTTCGTGTATTAGAACTCCTTCTTTGTGTCTTTAGCGGTCGAAACGTGTGGCCTGATATCCTCTGACTGAAAAACTACGATTGGCGTTGAGGTGCGTCTCTTGAATGCATGCCACATCTATTCTATCTTTATGAAGACGATTTGTTAGAGGGACTTTCTTGTTAGAAACTCCTTCGGCATTCCATTGTAGTATTTTGAGTGTCCGGGGTGTTTGGTCAATAGCTCTTAACCGACTCCTCTGTGTCTTGACTCCACAGCACAGGGGAAGATGACCACCAGTAGTCATGGGTGGACCTCCTCGAGGCAGGGGGCCCGGCACTATCACCGCCTGATGGGAATTCACGGGATTAGCACCATAACGATTAATTTTAATTTGTGACATCATGAATTAAGTTACGTTGCACTGCTTTATCAAGCCTGTGGCTCAGTACATCCGATTTCGACAAGCATTTTTCGGGGTGCTTTCCCTAGCCTTTGACTGTCGCCAGTCTACCTACAAGGCTGCAGGTTTGTGTGTCGCTTGGTCTGGTTCAACTACCTTGACCTGTCCCACATGGGTTGTAGCTACTGTAGCTGTAGCTACTGTAGCTGTTCTACCGTCGGCATAGCTATTGGGGTCATTGGAACACTCAAGCCCCTCTACCTCGTCACAGTGGACACACAGCAGAGGGGCTCCTGATTCTATGCTCCTCCTCCACTTAGCTAGTGAATCAGCTTTTAGGTAACTGTCTTCCTAGTTCGGTATACGCAGTAGCAGCAACGAGGATCCTTAAATGAAAAACAACAGTCGCAACCCCCTCCCCCCCCCCCTCCAGTGTTTTGGTTACTAACAAGCTGCCTCATTCTCTCAGCTATGGCAAGCTCTCATGTCGGGCACTCAATACACTCTCTCCCCAACACACGCATCCTTCCTCTATAACGGTCCTGTCCAGTCTAACCCTCAGTCTTGTGGTCACGTGGTACTTGACCCCGTGTGGTCCGAAATAGTCGTGCTATGTCGGATGTCTCGGTATTCTGGATGTCGTCCTGTTTTTACCCCGTCTATTGATGACTGGTGTCTCAGGTCGTTCAGTTTAAGGTTGTACTGTCACTCATGGACATTGTCCTGTCTATATCCCTATGTCCTGTCTGTAGATGGATACTCTAGTCCCGTTTATATCCTATCCATGGCATACTTATGTCCTGTCCTTGTCATATGTCCTCTTTCATACTCCCAGGACGCTGACACCAGCAATTGTCAAGTATTTCTTGTTAACCAGTTGAGTTAACAACTTTTTTATTCTCTTGTTTTTGGTGGTACTATTACACCTGGGCTATAACCGGGATCTGCCATGTCCACAGTGATCTATATACACCAGCAAAGTCACAGCTATTTGGACACCAAAAATTGGTACTATCTTGACATTTGCAGATGATGTGCTGGTGTACAGACAGGGAAAAGACAGGGACAGTTTGGCCGAGGACTTACAGACGACAGTAAACAGGGTGGTGCAGAGATGCAGGGGCCGTTATAAACGCAGACAAGGCATCGGTTATGTGGTGCTTCCTGGATAACCGGATCGTGAAGGCAGATGTCCTATTTATTATATTGAACGGATGTCCTCTTAGTAGAGAGAGAGAGAGTAATTTAAGTACTTGGGTATCACCTTTAACAGGTGAATGTCTTTTAAGGATCATTTGGAGGCTTTGGTGGTGAAGGCTGGTAAGGGACTTTATGTGGCAACAGTGGATGCTCTACAGGCTCTTTCAGCAGTTAATAATTGCTGTCATTGAGTATGGTTCGGGGTTGCTGACAGTATCAAAGAACCAGCTTAAAGGGTTGGAACACATTCAGAATGCGGCCATGCAGGTGATCCTGGAGTGCACAAAGGACACACCAATTATATGTATGGGCATAGACTGACACTACCAACAATTGCGGACAGCCAAACCTGAGAGTTGCTGCAAGGGTCATACACTGAATTGATTTTGCGTCTGTCTGTTTGTGTGAATCAGAATACTGTAAGATGATTCAATGTATAGTTTGGAGATACATTGAAGGACATGATGGTACAAGTTATAACGTTATTACCAATACGAAACAGTGGAAGCAGTAACATGCAAGGGATCACTCCTTCCATGACGCCATGGATATGGTCAAGGATCATAGACTGAGACGAGGAAGGTCCTGGATGACACAGGCTGTAATATGTTTACCTAGGTGTCTGATCTAGAGACCACCAATCGTGAAAAAGAGGGCGTTAAAGTTCCGGAAGACATAACGGACTAAAAAAAGTCGCTTAAAAGTCGACAGGGTCGACTTCATTGCACCGGGTTTTATCCCATATGGCTCAGGTCTCTTTCCGCAGCACGGAAAGCGTCGCACAAAGCACGAACTCCGTAGCTTTTAGCGACGACCCACAGGAGTGTCCGAAACATTCAACTCGTAAACCGAAGGACGCGGCCCGGAATCGAACCCACAACCTTCGGAGCACGAGTCAAACGGCTTGACCAATTCGCCACAGAGAACTCCCAGACATGACGGACTGTCATAATGCAATATTAACACTGGGTCGTGAGTGCAGAGAACGGGCAGCAAGCTGCACAGAGGTTGAGGTGCAACAACTGATCCAGAGTAGCACACATTAAGGTGAAATAGTGATCAACACCGATGGGTCAATGGGGAGAAACAGATGTAATGGCTGGGGTTTCATCATGAAGGCTAATGGACGATGCTTGAAAATGGAGAGTGGCATATAAGACTACGACCTCCAGCATGAGAATAGAGGTGGAAGCAGTAACATCTGCATTTCATGGGTTAGAGGAGACCACCAGTACACATATTGCATGCATTACGGACTCACGGAGTATGCTGTTTAAGTTGGATAAAGGAATGCTTCGTGTGCAATGGCTATCCTCGCTTCAGAGGTCACAGATTGTAAGAACTGTATGGATATTTTGCCCTGACCATGCAGGTGTCCAGGAGAATGAACAGGATGGTAGGCTTGCAGGGAATGCTCCTCTTGGTGGTAGATTACCTATGGGCAAGGGAGAGGTGGTCGAGTCCCTGTGTGACTAGTTGGAGAAGGCAGTGGAACAGATTAAGAAACCATATGTGGAAAGAATGATATTGCTGGGAATCGGCAGGGTTTCTGGAAAAAATCTCAAAACGGAGAGGGAAAACCAGGAGAATGTTCAATCAGGTAACGGTGTGAACGATTCGTAGTATGACTCTTCGCTGGCTGTTAAACGAGGGGACAGAGCGCGTGTGGGAATGTCCTGGGTGCGGTGATGTCGGTTCTAAGCTCAACTCATCTCAACTCAACTCCAAAACTTTTATTGCTTCAAATATGTTCGATAAAGTAAGACACAAATCTTAAAATGTATGGGAAGGCCTTAGACTTGTAAAGAACATATATTGAAAACAACAAGTTCCCATAAAAATTGATAATGAAATACGCCTATATACCATTTTATCAACATGTATGATATGATATCAAACGTCATTGTCCCATTCCATTTTAGACATATAACAAATACAATTAATAAAAAGTACGAAAAAGACAACTCTAGTTAAGAGTTAGTGGCTACCAATGAATGGACCATACAACTAAACAAAGGCTTGCCTGAAATGCATGACTCATGAATATAAGCAGGTGAGTTGATGTAAGAGACTGAGTATAGCGAGAGACGATAGCCAAGTTAAGACGAGAACAAAGTGTAGGACTGGATACTTGGTTGGAACAGGTTTCCTGGGTGATCGCTGTCGACTAAAAGAGAACAGGAACAATCATCAGAAGCAACTCTTCTACACTTATCAAGAGAAGCAGGTGTACATGAGTCTGGAGCCTAACAATATGAAGAGTCACAACACTTTCCCCTACAGTGGTCAAATCCGCAATACTGTTGGTTTTGAACTGGTTAAGGTGGTGGATGAAATTTTGAGGGCAGCCGACATATATTTGTTGGTTATAGTCTCGAGTTTCGCGACGGCAAGCAGAGGATCTCTTTCGAGAGACAGTGATTGCGGTCATCCGGTCAGTATGGTCACTGCCATAGAGGAAAGCAACGGCAAACTACCTCTTTGAAAGTGCCTAGTTTATTATGATTCGCTTAAAGACTGATCATCGCAAGACAAGGACAGAGACATTAGAATTACGAACATGGAACGTTAGGACGTTAAACAACGACGGAAAATTAGAGAACATAACACAAGAAATTCAAAGAGAAAAAATTAATATATTAGGTATGTGCGAAACGAGATGGACAGGAGCAGGCATCAAGATACATACAGATTTTAAGATTATTTATTCTGGAGGTGAAGATCGACATAGGGGAGTGGCAATAATTTTGGACCGGAAAACATCAACGTCTGTTCAGGGATATTGGGCCGTGTCGGACAGAGTTCTACTAGTTAAATTGAGTGGCAGACCTTATATAGTGGCAGACCATAAATGTTATTCAGGTATATGCCCCAACAGGAGAGTCCAGTGAAGATAGTGTAGAAGAATTTTATAATGACATAGAGTCTGCCTTAAAGAAATATAAAAATTCAGATATAAACATCATAATAGGGGACTTCAATGCAAAAGTAGGAAATCAAGGGGATAGATACACAGTAGGAAACTATGGTTTAGGAGAGAGAAATGAAAGAGGATACAGACTAGTAGAGTGGGCAAAAGAACAGGAAATGATTGTAGGAAACACCTGGTTCAAGCAACACCCTAGAAGATTATGGACCTGGAGGAGTCCTGATAGCAGGATTAGAAACCAGATTGACTACATTCTCATTAGCAGAAGATTTAGAAACGCGCTAACAGTAGCAAAAACAGTTCCCAGTGCTGATTGTTATAGTGACCACAGATTACTCACAGGAACATTGAGGATAAAGTTGAAGAAAGTCAAGTATATAACAGGAAACACTAAATATGACTTGTGTACATTGAGTAATGACAAGGAAATACAAAACAAATTCAACATAGAAGTACAGAACAGATTTGAAATATTGTCTGATCTAGAGATCCTATTCCAGGATGTGGATGATCAATGGGAAATGTTAAAGAATTCAATCAATGTGGCTGCAGAAACAACTATTCCAAAATTAAAGAAGGTGGGTCGTAAGAAATGGATGACTGAGGAAATTTTACACTTAATGGAAACAAGAAGACTCAACAAAAATAATCCTGCCAAATATGAAGAAATTCACAGACAAGTCAGAATATTATGTAGGAAGGCAAAAGAATCATGGCTTGAGGAAAAGTGCTTAGAAATTGAAAAACAACACAACAGTCAAAATACCAAATTAGTGCACAAAAGAATTCAGGAACTTACTAATAAAAGAACAAGTACATCAACAGGCTGTCTAAAAACTAAAGATGGCAAAATCATAATAGAAAAAGATCAGATTCTACATGTATGGACAGATTATGTGAAAGACCTGTATAATGATAACAGAGAGGAACAGTATGATATTAGATTTAATAATGAAGGACCAGAAATTTTAAAGATGGAGGTTCAAAATGTTCTTAAGCATATGAAAGCTGGCAAGGCCCCCGGTGCAGATAACATCACAACAGAAATGATTAAAGCTTTAGAAGAATTTGGACTAGAGCAAGTCACTAGACTGCTGAACACATTATATGATACTGGAGATATACCTTCTGAATTATGTAACTCTGTATTTATTGCAATCCCAAAGAAATCAGGAACCTTAGAATGTGATCAACATAGAACAATTAGTATAATGAGTCACATCACAAAGATTTTGTTACGAATTATCATGCAAAGAGTGAGGAAGAAAATACAACCTGAAATAGGGGAAGAACAATGTGGGTTTGTAGAAGGAAAGGGTACAGTAAATGCTGTGTATATGCTGCGAACAGTTATTGAACGTGCTTTAGAAGTAAACAAGGATATACATCTTTGCTTTATTGACTACACAAAGGCTTTTGATAGAGTTAGACATGTCAACATTGTGGATATGCTTGCAGATCTACAAATTGATGGGAAAGACATTAGACTTATAAAAAACATATATTGGAAACAACAAGCTGCCATAAGGATTGATAATGAAGTAGGACAATATCAACCTATTAAGAGAGGTGTTAGGCAGGGATGTGTAATGTCTCCAGATCTTTTTTCCCTATACAGTGAAAATATTTTCAGAAATGTAGAAGACCTAAATGGAATCAGCATTGGAGGACGAAACATAAATAACATTAGATATGCAGATGATACAGTATTGATTGCAGACAATGCACAGGATCTGCAACAATTAGTAGACGCTGTTGTTGTACACAGTGAGCAGCTGGGGTTGGAATTAAATTGTAGGAAGACACAGGTTATGGTCGTCACTAGGAAGAACGAAGTACCACAATGTAATATACAAGTAAATGGGAATATTCTTCAACAAGTGAATCGGTTCAATTATCTCGGAACAGTCATAACATCTGATGGCAGATGCCTTGAAGAGATTAGAACAAGAATCGCCATTGCGAAAGTAGCCTTTAGCAAGATGAAAAACATTCTGACCAATAAAATGATGTCAATTGAAACGAGAAAAAGAGTGTTGAGGGGATACATAGAGCCTGTTCTTTTGTATGGATGTGAAACTTGGACAATGTGCAGTCAAGCTGAAAAACATCTGATGGCTGCAGAAATGTGGTTTCTGTGGAAAATGCAAAGAATACCATGTACAGATAGAAAAACCAATGACCAAGTACTACAAGAGACAAATGAAAATCGTAGATTGATTAGAGAAATTAGACGTAGTCACACTCAAATTTTTTGGACATGTTATGAGAAGAAATGGACTGGAGAACTTAGTAACAGCTGGCAAGATCGAAGGGAACAGACCAAGAGGAAGACCGAGAGGAAAATACCTGGATGGCTTGGCCACATGGCATGGACGAGACAGGAACACTGAGCTAATCCACGACTCTGGTGATCGAGTGAAATGGCGAATCATGACCGCCTACGCTTTCCGGCATGGCACATGATTGATTGATTGAAGGATAGCAAGGAGTGTGAAGAAGTCTCCAGCTTCTCCATCCTCTTTTGCTTAAATTGGGGGAAGAATCTCCTCAAAACCCTTATGTAATTATATAAGAATCTATATTCGTTTTTATTCCTAGATATCTATGTAGAGATAGTACCTGTCTATATTATAAATCAACGGCTAGGTAATGTTGTTAATTTAATATGAAGAAATACGTTACATTAGTATAGAGGGAGAGGCTTAATTTACAAATTAGTGTACCCAGCCAAATCTACAAATTTGGCTACGACAATTTCACAATTTGGTCGGCGATTGTAACGGCAATGAACTCCCTGGCACGGCCAATTCCGGTCCAGGGAAAATAGCGAGACTCTGCCTTTTGCAATCCAGACATCCGTGTAGAAACATATGCTAGTCACTATGCTCTTATAGAATACTTACAAAGTGTTAAGAGTTTTATCTTTGGCGCGTATTACGGCCATATATATATATTAATATATATTAAAATAGATTACTAGAGCATCTTTCGAACCCGACAAGTGAGGTCAGAAAATAGGAAGGATTTGACACCTTCAGCACCAAGCTTTGGATGCGCCAAACTGTGTGACTGACTCTTTATGAAGCATCACTTACCACCATATCACTTATAACACCTACAAAATAGGGTTAACACACACAGTGCAACCAGGGGACCAGATTCAAAAGATAAGTGGCCAAACTTACCATTGGCCACCACCATCTACATTCAAATAATTCAAACCTTTGTCAGGCCAAATTCAATGATAAAACTGTAACATTTGTAGTTTCTAAATTTACAACCGTTAGTTGTTACCTTACTCATTAACCTTAGTCATAGTAGAGTGAGAAGTTACGAAAGTTTGTCTCTTTTAAATATTTTACTCTGTCTTTCTCCGTGTCGGTGAGATTGATTAGAGTTTGGGGGCTCGAGCTTTTTATTTCAGCTTGACAACCTTGGCAGACTGTCTTTATCATACAAGTATAGTTGTACACCATTCCTGTCTGCCTGAACACTGTCAGAAGATTAGACTTGTTCTGGGACCTTTACCCCGTCTTGTCTTCTCCAGTGGCTTATTTTTCTAGTCTTAGAAAGTCCACCCGCAGCAACTTTGATAGATTCCTTATCATCGTAGCTGACGCTACGCTACAAGGAGGTTGTCTTGGTGACCTGTAAAACCCGAGGTCTTCGCATGAACCCGACCCGCGTTCAGCATAAGAAGAATCTCCGTCGTACCATTACCATAATCCACAGAACACGCAGGCACAACAAATATCACAAGGACTTGATCAACGCGGCCGTTAAAAGGACCTGTGCCATCCTCCGAGAGCCAGAAGCCTGTAGTTATTAAGAGCAAGGAACGAAATGCAAAGAAGGACTAGGTCCTATGTTTGTAAATTAAATAAACACATTTAACTTGAGTTGAGTTAAGAACCGACATCACTGCACTCAGGACATTCCCATACGTGCTCCGTCCCATCGTTCAACAGCCAGCGAAGAGTTCTACTACTAATCGTTCCCACCGCTATCTGATTAAAAGTTCTCCTGGTCTTCCCTCTCAGTTTTGAGATTCTTCCAGAACCCCTGCCGATCCCCCGCAATCTCATTCTTTCCACATATGGGATCTCAATCTGTTCCTCCGCCTTCTCCACCTGGTCCCACAAGCGTACGACCACCTCCCCCTTATCCATAGGCAAACTACCACCAAGAGGTGCATTCCCTGCTAGCTTATCAGCCTGTTCATTCCCCCGCACACCCGCATGGCCAGGGCAAAATATCCATACAATTCTCACAATCTATGACCTCTGAAGCGACGAGAGCCATTCCACACGAAACATTCCTTTCTCCACCTTACTAAGCATACTCTTTGATTCCGTAATGAATACAGCGTGTGTTGCAGTGGTCTCCTCTAGCCACCGTAAGGCCGCTGTTACTGCCTCCACCTTCATTCTCATGCTGGAGGTCGTAGTCTCATATGCCAGACTCTCCCATTTCAAGACGCGTCCATTAGCCTTTGTAATAAAGCCCCAGCCACTACTTCTGTTTCTCACCACTGACCCATCGGTGTAGATGACTAAGTCACCTTGATGTGTGTTGCTCTGGATCAGCTGTTGCACTTCAAACTCAGTGCGGCCCCCTGCCCATTCTCTGCACTCACGACCCAGTGTTATTATTACATTGTGTCAGTCCGTGATGTCTTCCGGACCTTCAACCCACTCTCTTTCACGATTAATGGTTTCTAGATCACACACCTGACGTATAGAAAATTCTGCCTGTGCCATCCAGGACCTGTCTTGTCTCAGTCTATAACCCTTGACCATATCCATTGCTGCATACAGCGGGTGATCCCTATCTGCAGCAACTCTCAGGTACCATTTGGCCTGAAGGATCCTATGCCTATCCTCATTGTTGGTGTGGCGAAACGCCAATGGCTCATGTCCTCATGCCTTCTTTTATTTTGGGTAAACAGGGGGAAACAGCTTTCGGGAGCTCTCAGTTCTCTTGTTCGCTCAATCACCATGGAAGATAGTTCTTTGGGTTACTTTCACAACACGATCTTTTCATGGAGCGATTAGATATATGTCTTTCCTTTCGGGTAGACCCGATGGAGCGCCTTGCGCCAAATGCGCACTGGTGCGACTTCTTGGGCAATTCATGTCCGTTTCTAAACTTATCGTTACCCACTGCATAATGTCAAGATGTCAAGTTGAAGATTGGGACATTTTAAATGCAGAATACTGCTGGGGTATGAAAGGTAATTTTAGGTTGTAATTAGTCCTGCACTTATAAATCTCTATTGTCTTAACTACTGAGATGAATTGGCGAAACGGCAGTCTTGCCATATTGGGAGGGGGTGACCGTTAGCCAATCTGGCTAAGCGTCTTGATCTTGGCTTAGCAAGGGAACAATTCTGAACAATAAATATTTCCCAAATGATATCGCTTGTTCTTGGCAGCCGATAGACGAGTGCTATCTTTCCTTCTACGGCCTGAACTGGGCATACTGTCATCTTTCTGTAGAATATAATCATTAGATAGCTACGGTATGCCGGAAGGAGGGAAGGGCTCCTTGGGGATGGGGTCCACCAATCTATGATCTATCTTCTTGAGCCGGAAGAGGCTATCCACAGTGCTATCTCTTTCGTCTTTTAGTCGATAGGATGATGTCGGGAAGATAATGGACTTCTCTATCTCACTGAGAGAACCTGAACTCATCTGAATCTATGGGTTATTTGAGGCACTGCCGGTACATTGCGGCGACTGCTCAGAAGAGAGCAGCGGCCAGACGGGGTAGTATCTTCTTTCCTATTCTTGCTAGGAATGGGGAACAACTCTTCTTTGATTACTCACACCACACTACAAGAGCTTTGTCGTGAGAAAGGCATGGTTTGCAAGGGAGAGAGAAGCCGGGAAACGAATGTGCCCAATAATAATAAAGGCAGGGTATGAGTGTGGGGAGTGAGTCTTGTGTGCAAAAGGGTGCATAGGGTAGCCGACAGGACGTCTACAAGTTGGAGGTCTACTCAAGCCAGGACGTAGCCAATCCAGGGGCTACCTGACATGTCAGACCCATTCAAGCAAGCCACTTATCTAACTGTCTTGGTAAGCCAAAATGCATAACTAATTTATTAACTGAGGCCCAATTGGACCTCAGGATTGTGGTGCATGAGTCAGCTTGGTCCCTCACTAAAATTTTGTCATCTACAGGGTCCTTCTTTTGACCGTAAAGTGTGTTGAAAGACTCGACAGGGCTTCTATGCCCAAAGTTATAAGCACCTGATGAAGCCAGGGCAAGTCAGTGGACATACCAGGTATAATGTTTCTAATTTTAAGGGAGAAGCATTACAAAAATTAAATGAGTGACACAACCACAACTCAAGTCTTCTCATCGACTTAAGGTCGAGTGTTTGCTGATGATTCTGTTTGGACCTACGCCAATTCCCATCCTTGTCCGGGACAACGAAAGACTCTGACTCATTCTCTATACACAATCTGGTCTCAGGACTTTAGTTCCCAACCTAAATTGTGCCAAGTGATCCCATGGCATTTTCCCAGACCAGATGAGTGACTATATCGTGTTGGCCTCGGAAACCTGAAAGCTAAATTGGGCCAAGTGAGCCCATGGCACTTTCCCAGACCAGATGAGTGACTATATCGTGTTGGCCTCGGAAACTTGGAAGCTGTTGTTCGAACAACCGACGCTGGATAGAGAGACTGGAAACTTTGCCCGGTGAGGCAGTTGTGAAATAACAGGACAATTTAGAGATCTGTGGTCTACGATATTCAGAGTTCTTGCTTCATATCTGGACTAGAGTTATCTCATCAGTTTTTGTTTTTCTAGACTTTTATAGTTTTATCTGTTTTGGTGTTCTTCTGTGTTGTCTTTATTACGGTATCAAATTCTAATTATAGTGACTGAGACGATCGTCATGTTACGTTTGTGTCAGCCAGAAATACACTGCAGGAAATAGACCCTGAGGTCGAAAGAGAGAGTGACAGTAAGTCTGGGGAACGGATGAGGGTTGGCAGCAAAGACCTATCCCCAGCCAGGGCAAAAGAATAAGTTTGAAATATTGTGACGGGACTATTTGGGACCCTCCCCATAGCTTGTTACAATTTCTGGGGGCACGTCCAGGGATATTTGAAATCCTGGTGGAGTTCTGGCTGATATAGTGATAGGGGACAGATATCCTTGTCTACTATCAATAGGTTCTGCCTGCCGTGCCTGGCTATTGTCTGTACTCTGCCTGACACAGACTGACCGACATGCGACGTGTTGTGGTCGTATAAAATATCCAATTGTTTACTTGAGAGATAAATTTTGATATAGAATTGTATACACTTACCCGCTGAGTTTAAGATGGCATCAGCTAAATTTAATGTTGCAGAAGTACAGGCTACAGGGCGAGAGATGGGCTACGATGGGGCAGAGTTACAAAAATATGTTCAGGAAGTTGAAAGAGACTTCAGACAGGCAGAGCGCGAAGCTAAGAAATTTGAGGCCGAGCGTGAAGCTAAGAAAATCGAAGCTGAGCGCGAAGCTAAGAAAATCGAAGCTGAGCGCGAAGCTAAGAAAATGGAAGCAGAGCAGGCCGCCAGAGACCATGAGTTCCGCATGAGGGAGTTGGAGCTTAAAGCTCAAACTGCCAAGGAAAGCGAGGGTGCAGTGGGAGGCACCGTTCTACCGGACTCAACAACTTCTGGTGGCGGTCCATACCAGACAATGAAGTTCCCTTTGCTCCCGTTCGATGAACACAAAGATAAGATCGACCAGTATCTTCAAAGATTCCAGTCGATGGCTTTGGCTATGGGACTGGAACGTGGGAAATGGAACTTGAAACTCTCACAGGGCCTGAGAGGGACAGCGTACGAGGTATACTCAAGGTTGCCACCTGGTATGGAGAATGACTATGAAGCCCTGGAGAAAGCATTATTGAAAAGGTTCCAGATGACAGCTCATACTTATCGACAGCAGTTCAGAAAGTCGAAGAGAGAACCAGGGGAGATGTTCGCAGCCTACAGTGTTAGACTGAAGTCTTACCTTTTGAAGTGAATGTCATTAGCTGGATTTGCTAACGACTATGAAAGTTTAGAAGAATTAGTGGTCGTGGACCAAATGAAGAGGATGATGCCGAAGCCATTGCAAACCTTCTTGCTAGAAAATGGGGCAGAGAGGTTAGACTTGGTAAATACATTAGCGGAAAGGTATGTGCTAGCTCATGGGGATAATGGGGAACTGTCACAACCCAATCCCCGATCACCAGACACTTGGTCTGGAAAGAAGAAGAACCCTAAAACAACCCACACCAAAAAGGAGGATCCTTTCGATAAAGTTCCAATTAAGAAACCCTCTGGTAAGAGTCCACCTGGATCTCCTAAAAGAAAGTGGAGTGAAAAGTGGTGCGCCTACTTGCAAATCTCCCACACACAATACGGCCTGATTGCAGGCGTAAACAGAAAGACTCTCACTATGCTGCCTGTCTTGTAGAAACCGGGGAAGGGTCTAACAAGGAGGTAGAAGGGAGGGGTCTTGAGAACAAAGATTCAGAAAAACCACCAGTAGTAGAGACGATACTTGTGAACGGACAACCAGTTGAGTGTCTCTATGACACAGGTCTGCAGTTTGAGGCTGTAATTTCATCACACTTAGTGAGCCCAGAGCAGCTAACCGGGGAATCTATTGAGATTCAAACGGCGACAAAGAGTGCGGTAGCGATGTCTCTTCCAATTGCGAAGGTGGACATCAAATCAAAATATGTTACCGGCACTATACAGGCAGCCGTTCTGCTCGATCCTATCTTCCCAATGATCTTGGGTTGTCGCTACGTCTTTCTAGGGATCCCAACAGAACCCATGTACGTAGGGGCGATGCAAACCAGATCTCAATCGGAGGATGAGCAGACGCCGGCCTTGATCGTGAATCCCTTGCCTGGGGAGTTACGAGCTGCTCAAAGCCAGGATGCTACTTTGCAACCTTGCTTCAACCAGTTGCCAAAAAGTTCTGACCCACCAAGACGGGGTCAGTATTATATGAAGAATCGGTTACTGTACCGGAGAGCCGGAGTGGAGGAACGCCAGCATGGACAGCTGGTAGTTCCTAAGGCTTATCGGGAACAGCTTCTTCATATGGGACACACCATTTCTTTCAGTGGACATATGGGTGTCGGGGCAACTCTCCAGCGCATTTCCTGCCATTACTACTGGCCAGGGATGACTGGAGACGTGCGTAGGTACGTCAAGTCGTGCCCAGAGTGCCAGCGTGTGGCACCAAAACACTGGACGGCTCCGGTAGTCTTGGGTGACATGCCCATTATGAACTCTCCTTTCGAGAGAGTTGCCATCGATCTTGTTGGTCCTCTTCCTCGGACTAGGAAGAGGAATAAGTACATTCTCACGATGGTGGATTGCTGTTCCATGTGGGGTGAGGCGATACCTTTGGCCACAATCGACTCTAAGCGAGTGGCTGATGCACTGATGGAGACCTTTACTCGGTTGGGATTTCCCAACCAGATCCTAACGGACAATGGGTCTCAGTTCTGTGGTAAGCTGATGGAAGAAGTCTTTCGTATCTTCCAGACCAACCACATTCACACAAGCCCGTACCACCCTCAGTCTAATGGGCAAGTAGAGAGGTTTAATGGTACCTTGATGACCATGCTTCGGAAGCTGGCTCAAGAGAAACCAGACAGATGGGATGAGTATATCTCAGCCGCCTTGTTCGCCTATCGGGAGGTTCCCCATGGGTCGACCGGGTTGCCACCAGCCACTCTACTATTCGGGAGGCCCATCAAGGGTCCCTTAGAAGCCCTATTGAGATGTTGGACAGAGGAAGAAACTTCCGAAGAAGTTGTATCCTCATATAAATACGTCGAAGAGTTAAAGAAGAAGCTCCAGACGGGTTGGGCTTTGGCAGCTCAGAATCTGAGGGCAGCCAGAAAGAGACACGCGGCCTACTACAATAGAAGGACGAAAGATAGGTCTCTTAAAGTGGGGGATCGGGTTCTGTTGTTACTTCCAGTTGGTTCCAATAAACTCGAGATTGGTTGGCAGGGGCCTTTCCCGGTGGAAAGGGTTGTGTCCCGAACCAACTATGCCATCCGGATCAGGGGGAAATCCAAAATCTTCCACATTAACCTCCTCAAAAAGTATGAAGAACGATCTGATGGTACTTCTCTCCCACTCATGACTATGGCGGTCGCGATGGAAACTGAATCGGGCGAAGACGCGGATAGGGAGTATCCTTTACACTCTGGGGAAACCTATAGGGATGTACATATAAATCCTGATCTGTCGGCTGAAGAAACAGACCGGGTCATCCGTTTGTTGGAGTCCCATCAGCAGATTCTTACCGATCGGCCAGGGCGAACAGGGTTAGTCGAGTTTGATATGACTCTGACTACCCAAGACCCCGTTCGCCAAAAAATATATCCAGTGCCCTTTTCGAAAGAGAAGGCCCTGGAAGCTGAAATCCAGAAGCTTCTGGACGATGACATCATCACTCCTTCGACTTCTCCTTATAATGCCGGGGTTGTCTTGTTGAGGAAGCCCAGTGGGGAGCACCGCCTATGTATTGATTACAGGCATTTAAACAGATGTACGACATTCCAAGTTGAACCGTTACCGAACACAAATCAACTGTTTGCCAGACTAAATAAGGCAAAGTACTTTTCGAAAATTGATCTAAGCAGGGGATATTATCAGATCCCTGTGAAGCCCGAGGTTCGCCCCTTGCTCGCCTTCAGTACTCCGAGCGGGCATTACGAATTCAAGGTGATGCCATTTGGGCTGAGCAATGCGCCCAGTGTGTTCACTCGCATGATGAGAATGTTATTAGAGCCTTTAAAGGATCCCTCTGTGGTCTCGTTTATGGATGATATTCTCATCGCGTCTGACAATCTGAGGGATCACCTGAAGTCCTTGGGACAGATCTTCACAAGGTTAAAAGAGGAAGGGTTAACCGCCCGTCCAGCCAAATGCATGATTGGCTATCAATCCTTGGAATTTCTGGGACATACTATTACCCCAGGGGGACTGGTACCGGAAGAAAAGAATATTGAGAAGGTCCGACTCGCACCCCGTCCTAAATCCAAAAAGGATGTTAGGTCTTTCTTGTCTCTGTGTGGGTTTTACCAGAAATTTATTCCGAAGTTCAACGAAATTGCGGCGCCGTTAACCGAGACCCTGAAGAAAGGATCGCCAGATCCTATAGTCTGGACCCCGAGCTGTGAAGAAGCTTATGGGAAGCTGAAACAGGCTTTGGTGGATAGGCCAGTCCTGCAACTCCCAAATTTGGAGAAAACGTTTGTTCTAAGAACCGACGCGAGTAACATAGGGATTGGGGCAACTTTGTTGCAGGAAGGGCGAGATGATGCTTCGGTGCTATGTCCGGTGGCGTATGCAAGTAGAAAACTGTTACCCGCCGAACGGAATTACTCCACAGTCGAACGGGAATGTCTGGCTCTAGTGTGGGCGGTACAGAAATTTCAACCTTATCTGTATGGAGTACCGTTCAAAGTGCAGTCCGACCATCAACCTCTGACCTTTTTGGCAACTTCTAAGAAACTGAACGCGAGGTTAATGAGATGGTCATTGCTCCTACAACCGTATCAGTTCACGGTCGAATACATCCCCGGAAGGGAGAATGTGGGAGCGGATTTCCTATCACGGCATCCTATGGTTGAATGTGAGGGTGGGGCCATTCGAACAGAACCTCTGGCAGTAGAAAGTTCGTAGGGTTCGACTTTCTTAAGATGGGGCCTATGTGGCGAAACGCCAATGGCTCATGTCCTCATGCCTTCTTTTATTTTGGGTAAACAGGGGGAAACAGCTTTCGGGAGCTCTCAGTTCTCTTGTTCGCTCAATCACCATGGAAGATAGTTCTTTGGGTTACTTTCACAACACGATCTTTTCATGGAGCGATTAGATATATGTCTTTCCTTTCGGGTAGACCCGATGGAGCGCCTTGCGCCAAATGCGCACTGGTGCGACTTCTTGGGCAATTCATGTCCGTTTCTAAACTTATCGTTACCCACTGCATAATGTCAAGATGTCAAGTTGAAGATTGGGACATTTTAAATGCAGAATACTGATGGTGTATGAAAGGTAATTTTAGGTTGTAATTAGTCCTGCACTTATAAATCTCTATTGTCTTAACTACTGAGATGAATTGGCGAAACGGCAGTCTTGCCATATTGGGAGGGGGTGACCGTTAGCCAATCTGGCTAAGCGTCTTGATCTTGGCTTAGCAAGGGAACAATTCTGAACAATAAATATTTCCCAAATGATATCGCTTGTTCTTGGCAGCCGATAGACGAGTGCTATCTTTCCTTCTACGGCCTGAACTGGGCATACTGTCATCTTTCTGTAGAATATAATCATTAGATAGCTACGGTATGCCAGAAGGAGGGAAAGGCTCCTTGGGGATGGGTTCCACCAATCTATGATCTATCTTCTTGAGCCGGAAGAGGCTATCCACAGTGCTATCTCTTTCGTCTTTTAGTCGATAGGATGATGTCGGGAAGATAATGGACTTCTCTATCTCACTGAGAGAACCTGAACTCATCTGAATCTATGGGTTATTTGAGGCACTGCCGGTACATTGCGGCGACTGCTCAGAAGAGAGCAGCGGCCAGACGGGGTAGTATCTTCTTTCCTATTCTTGCTAGGAATGGGGAACAACTCTTCTTTGATTACTCACACCACACTACAAGAGCTTTGTCGTGAGAAAGGCATGGTTTGCAAGGGAGAGAGAAGCCGGGAAACGAATGTGCCCAATAATAATAAAGGCAGGGTATGAGTGTGGAGAGTGAGTCTTGTATGCAAAAGGGTGCATAGGGTAGCCGACAGGACGTCTACAAGTTGGAGGTCTACTCAAGCCAGGACGTAGCCAATCCAGGGGCTACCTGACATGTCAGACCCATTCAAGCAAGCCACTTATCTAACTGTCTTGGTAAGCCAAAATGCATAACTAATGTATTAACTGAGGCCCAATTGGACCTCAGGATTGTGGTGCATGAGTCAGCTTGGTCCCTCACTAAAATTTTGTCATCTACAGGGTCCTTCTTTTGACCGTAAAGTGTGTTGAAAGACTCGACAGGGCTTCTATGCCCAAAGTTATAAGCACCTGATGAAGCCAGGGCAAGTCAGTGGACATACCAGGTATAATGTTTCTAATTTTAAGGGAGAAGCATTACAAAAATTAAATGAGTGACACAACCACAACTCAAGTCTTCTCATCGACTTAAGGTCGAGTGTTTGCTGATGATTCTGTTTGGACCTACGCCAATTCCCATCCTTGTCCGGGACAACGAAAGACTCTGACTCATTCCCTATACACAATCTGGTCTCAGGACTTTAGTTCCCAACCTAAATTGTGCCAAGTGATCCCATGGCATTTTCCCAGACCAGATGAGTGACTATATCGTGTTGGCCTCGGAAACCTGAAAGCTAAATTGGGCCAAGTGAGCCCATGGCACTTTCCCAGACCAGATGAGTGACTATATCGTGTTGGCCTCGGAAACTTGGAAGCTGTTGTTCGAACAACCGACGCTGGATAGAGAGACTGGAAACTTTGCCCGGTGAGGCAGTTGTGAAATAACAGGACAATTTAGAGATCTGTGGTCTACGATATTCAGAGTTCTTGCTTCATATCTGGACTAGAGTTATCTCATCAGTTTTTGTTCTTCTAGACTTTTATAGGTTTATCTGTTTTGGTGTTCTTCTGTGTTGTCTTTATTACGGTATTAAATTCTAATTATAGTGACTGAGACGATCGTCATGTTACGTTTGTGTCAGCCAGAAATACACTGCAGGAATTAGACCCTGAGGTCGAAAGAGAGAGTGACAGTAAGTCCGGGGAACGGATGAGGGTTGGCAGCAAAGACCTATCCCCAGCCAGGGCAAAAGAATAAGTTTGAAATATTGTGACGGGACTATTTGGGACCCTCCCCATAGCTTGTTACAGTTGGTAGCGCCAGGATATGCCTCATGCATATAATTGGTGTGTCCTTTGTGCACCCCAGGATTAACCGCATGGCGTCATCCTGTATGCGCTCCAACCTTTCAAGCTGGCTCTTTGATACTGTCAGCAGTCCCAAACCATACTCAATGACAGAAATTATTAACTGCTGAAAGAGCCGGTTATCAAATCCCGGTTATCACCGAGGCTTGAACCCGGGACCTTCAGCACTCAAGGCGGACACCATACCTCGAGACCACGCATCCCCCAACAACAACAACAACAATAACAACAACAACAACAACAACAACAGAGAGATCAATGATACAGACTGTGAAAAATATAGGGGGAATCTTTATAGGCACTAGAGTGGGCGACGCTTTATCGCAGATGGTGTGGACATAAAACAACATTAATGCCTATTTGGCATATATGTTTGTTCCTAGTGATATGAGAATGGATACCTCATCAACAGAAAAGCAAATATCAGGCATGGGAGTGCATGAGGACATCACTACAGAGTGTGTGTACCTGATGCCCTTGACATCCTAAAGTAACAGACGTTCGTGACATAAAAAATGGGCTCTTCCTAATTTGAACAAGGGGCCTTCATGAAAGATCAAAAGGAACCTGCACTCTAATGATTTGTAATCTTAGACCTCATCAGCTGAATAGAATAATAGTTGCTCATTATCATAATGAATTCATCATAGATGAATATCAAACCCTGTATGCAACGTGGTAAAAGTCACGATTCAAGATCCGATGAAAGTGGAGTGTTTCGCTTGTAAAAACAATTAAGAACACAGCCATTTATAAACTGCTCTTGTCAGGACAAAGAAACCCCAAGATACCAAGGGAGCATAGAAAATAGAGAACGTGCAAGTACTCAACGAATCTAAATCCTACAACACCCTGCAAATCAACGTCGAAGTTTATAACGTCAAAGTTATAGCATTGACATAAACAGTGAATCCAAGGATGCTCACAACTCGACGATTTCCACAACGTAGACAACCCATTGTATCAGAACGCGGGAGATCTTGATCTCCGGAGAGGTTTTCCGGAAGGTTGTTATGGGAGCGAGGTTCTGCAAAGGACATGCTACTGAATGAGTGAATGAATCAATGAATTTAAAAAAAAAAGAGTCTTTAAAGTCGAGAGGATCGACTTCATTGCAAAAGATTTTATCCCATACGGTTCGGTCTCTTTCGGCAGGGCAGCCGGGAGTCTCAGAGAAAAATGCACTTGTGAACCAAAAGATGTAGCTCGGAATCGAATCCACAACCTTCGGAGCGCGAGGCAAACGGCTTGACCACTTCACCAGGAAGACATGAATAAATGAAGACAACCCTTACATGCCAAACCAACAACACAGATAACCCAACTTATTGAGGTTTGTTAGTTGCTTTCTGTCAGCGTGTTGGGGAATAGAGACAGGACATATACAGGACAATAAGAGATATCAGAGACAGGGCATAGGCAGGGACATAGAGACATGTCAGAGACAGGACATAGACGGGACAAGACCCAGCTATAAAGGGGACACACGTCTGACAGGACTACGTCCTTGACCGACACTCAAGCTTGCACAACAAGACGGGACAGCCAGGACGGCGTGACTACTGATACAGCCCGACTAGCCCGGGATACACGGGGTTGAGTACCACGTGGTTAGCAGGCCGAGCACCAGACTGGGACTTAGAGGAAGGACGTATATGTTCGAGGAGCGAGTGTATTGATTGCGGGAGTGGGAGCTAGTTTTGCCGAGCTAAGATAGCGAATGTTGAGTGCGGGGTTTTGTGATTGCATGACTGCTATGACTGAGTATTAATTAGTAGTGATGTACATATAAGTGATATGATGTATTAACTGCCATATGTGCGTGAATTGTGATTTAAGGCACGTATCTAGTTGATATTGCTATTATGCATAAATAAATGTATGAACCCACATGCGACGTTTGATATCTTTGAATGCATGTGAAAAAACTCACTGCAGCGAGTAAAATAACGAATGAAGGGTGCTTTGTGTGAGAAGCTGACACTTTCTTTAGAACTCAAGCGTAGTCCATACTTGTGCTAGTGTGATAAAAACACCGCCTCGGAGCAAGCACGACAGGGCACTTCTGATCGCCAGAAACGTTTCCCTTCCCCAAGTGGGTCCGCTCGTTTAATGACTCCGGACGCTTTTTCCGTGCCGTGCGAGACGTTCGGTTGTCCTTGTGTTTGTCCCATACCTAAGAACATGTCTGCTCCTAAGCCTCCCTCGGAGAGGAGAGCCTTGTGCACCCGGTGTTTCATGCCCTCTAGTACCTGTGGTCGTGGGAAGCCAGCTTCTTCCCCGGCCACTGCCTCTGTCGCCTCCGTTGGTCTTTGTAGCTATGTTCCTTCTTCGTGCCCCGTTCACGGCGCTGCACTCTGGGAAGCCGACTCTTCTTCTGGGTTCCTCGACCCCTCTCTTGGTCTCTACTGTGGAGTGCAGTTTTCTTAAGACTAAGACTACTACCACCCTGGTATGGAGGTTGGACTTCGGCCGACATTTGTATGGTTTGGCAACTGATATCGTGCGGAAATTTGCCTCACCAAACGGTCCTGTCCTCAGATGAACTGCCCTCTCTCGGAGGCTATAGTATCGACACCCCCTCTGCCGTGTCTGTACCTTGACGAGATAGAGGGGCTTGCGTGTTCCAATGACTCCAAGAGCTATGCCAACGGTAGCACAGCTACTGGTAGGATCTCCCATGTTGGACAGGTCAAGGGAGAGGAACCAGACCAAAAGAGACACAAACCTGCAGCCTTGTAGGTAGACTGGCGACAGTCAAAGGCTAATGAACGCACACCCGAAAAATGCTTGTGGAAATCGGATGTACTGAGCCACAGGCTAGACAAAGCAGCGCAACGTAACTTAATCAATCCATGATGCCACAGATTAAAATTAATCAGTACAGTTCTAATCCCGTGAAGTCCCTGCATGCGGTGATAGTTCCGGGTCCCCTGCCTCGAGGGGGTCCACCCATTACTACTGGTGGTCACATTCCCTAGTGCTGTGGAGTCAAGGCACGGAAGAGTAGGTTAAGAGCTATTGACCAAACACCCCGGACACTTAAAATACTACAATGGAATGCCGAAGGAGTTTCTAACAAGAAAGTCCCTCTAACAAATCGTCTTCATAAAGATAGAATAGATGTGGCATGCATTCAAGAGACGCACCTCAACGCCAATCGTAGATTTTCAGTCAGAGGATATCAGGCCACACGTTTCGACCGCGAAGGACACAAAGAAGGAGTTCTAATACACGAAAATCAATACCTTGCAGTGAAGTATCTGTATCCTCTGACAACCAAGAGGAAATTGTAGGTGTTGATATAATGATAAAGGACGTGAAAATAAGAATTTACAATCTGTATAGCCCAGTAGATAAGGACCTTACACTTTCAAACATGAAAATAACTGACACAAACTGCATTATTGTCGGAGACTTTAATAGCCGTTCAGAAAGATGGGGATACCCAGATACTGACAACAGAGGAGATAAAGTGGAGTACTGGGAAATAGACTTAAATCTCCATCTACTCAAGAAAGCGGATGACACACCGGGCTTCTACTCTAGAAGATGGTTTACCACTTCTACTCCAGACTTAGCTTTCTGCACAGGAAACATCTTCCACAAAATCGATCGCCATGTGCTGAGACCAATTAGCAGGTAGAGACCATAGACCAATCAAGCTTGAATGAATATGGAGTGTGTTCCACAGGAGCAAAAGCCTTTGCCTCGCTGGAATGACAAACCAGCTGATTGGGACAGATTTGCCATACATAAATACACGATATGGCAATATCAAACAAATGGTAGAAAGTCTAAACAAAGCAACTAATACAAGTGGCCACTGAGTCTATGTCCAGAGGAGCGAGGAAAAATTAAAACCATACTGGACTGAAGAACTACAACTTTTGGAGGACAAAGGTGAAGATGCCGTGAAGACAGCAGAGAGAGAGGGAGAGAGAGAGAGAGAGAGAGAGAGAGAGAGAGAGAGAGAGAGAGAGAGAGAGAGAGAGAACAAACTGAAGAGAATATCTCCCTCAAAAGCCATCTCAGCATCATATACAAGAACGTTAAATAAAACAACAAAAACAGAAAACCTTAACTTTGACAGGGATGGAAACAAACTATGAAAACTAGTTAGAGCCATGAACAATGAAGGACCCAGAAACAAACAAATAACAATTGAACAAGGAAATACCTTGCTTTCAGGAAAAAAGGCTGCGAAAGCACGAATGGAACACTATGCTAGTGCAAACCACATTGATATTACAACCGAACAGAAGAAAGCAATCAAAGATAAACAGACACATCATAGTAATACAGAGACAGCAGCAGAATATAAGATGGTAAATCTAAAAATGGAAGAAATTGAATAAGCAATGAATACCCTAAAAAAGAAGAAATCATCAGGAAAGGATGGAATCACAAATGAAATGCTAATAGGACTAGGCACTAAGGCAAAAAAGAAACTACTAGCAGTCCTAAATTACAGCTGGAAGAGAGGAATAGTCCCACAGGCATGGAAGGAAGCTATACTAATACCAGTCCCAAAGAAAGGAAAAGACCTGGAAGAACCAAATGGCTATCGACCTATCAGTCTACTTAGCTGTGTAGGAAAATTAATGGAACGCATTATCAATGGCAGGCTAACATGGCATCTGGAAGAAAACCAACTCTTAACACCACACCAAGCAGGATTCAGAAAGTACAAATCCACTGAAGATCAAATAACCTATATAGCTCAGGAAATAGAGGATGCCTTCCAAGAGAAAAAGCACACACTAGCGGTCTGGATAGATTTAGAAAAAGCATTTGATAAAGTATGGAAGGAAGGACTGAAAGTAAAACTGCAAAAAAAATGCATGTTTGCGGGAAATTGTACAAATGGATCAGCCACTACCTTGAGAACAGAACTGCCAGGACAAAAGTATAAGGACAAGCCAACAAAAAAATGCTGTTTAAGCAGGGTGTCCCCCCAAGGAGGAGTTCTTTCACCAACATTATTCCTAATATATATAAATGACATCATGGACAATTTTTCAGCCAGAATACACACATCCTCCTTTGCAAATGACCTAGCCATATGGACATCTGAAGAATTTATTAGTACAGCTAACAGCAGAATACAGCAAGCTTTATTAGCGCTAGACTGATCAAAATCATGGATAGTGAAGATAAATGAGGATAAAACAACATGTACAGTGTTCTCCCTCTCAAATAAAACTCAGAATAGTAAGAAGACAGATTATGGTCGTCACTGGGAAGAAGTGTGACGCGATACATGATGATGGTGATGTTACCAATACCGGCGTCCCTTGCAGTGCCCTAGGGTATGATGGGAAACCGCTCTAGAAACATTGATAAATAGGAGTGCACGTCAGTGTCCCGCTCTCTCCAACTGTAACAACCGTGGCCGAGGGAGCGATTATGTAGATATCATCAAATAGGGAGGCTTTAACCAGCCCTCCCCAGTCACTGGAGGTACCAATGCCTCTAGATTTAACCAAGACTGGCCTGTGTGGTCCACAGCGCAGTCGATGGGGTACACATGCCCCGAAAGGACCGAAGAAATCCATGAAAATGACTGCAATTTGTAAGCCCGCTCTTGGTAATGACCCCTGGCCGTGGTTGTTGTTTGTAGAGCAAACTTGAGCCCCAGCTCTGGTTAATGTCGTTTTTAGGCCACTCACACCTCCATTCGTATACCTGTTTATACCTGTTTATGCCACTATATCTCTGCTGTTATGGTTATAGTTCTGTTATTAGTTATATTATGGCTCTTTGCTGTATCCGGTCCCAGTCGGCCCATGTGATGCGGGTGTCCTGTGTGGGTACTGAGGGTACCCTTTGATTCAGCTGAACATGGTTGAGGTTCCACTATCATTTAGACAACGCCCCTGTGGTTGGCGCTAGAAAGTAGCTATCGCTAGCTGTGGGATTTCAGATTCCCATTTCTGTAAGTACCGACTGTCCATGAGTCTTGAGATTGGATCAGTAGATAATCCATACCTGTGGTTACCGTTGTTGTTTACGTTGAGGCTCCTTTGTTGCCATGTTCTTGTTGGTTTGTGGAGATATTTACCCGGTTATCTTCTTCTTCTTTTCGTTCATCCGGAGTGTTTTTTCAGATGTGATTGCGGTGTGTCTGTTATGCGCCCTTGGGCCGAAACCCGTAGGCCAACACATCGACTTTAGCGTGCTTTTTTGACCAGGTAGCATTCCACAAGATCGCCAATCGTAGTTTTCAGTCAGAGGATATCAGGCCACACGTTTCGACCGCGAAGGACACAAAGAAGGAGTTCTAATACACGAAAATCATACCTTGCAGTGAAGTATCTGTATCCTCTGACAACCAAGAGGAAATTGTAGGTGTTGATATAATGATAAAGGACGTGAAAATAAGAATTTACAATCTGTATAGCCCAGTAGATAAGGACCTTACACTTTCAAACATGAAAATAACTGACACAAACTGCATTATTGTCGGAGACTTTAATAGCCGTTCAGAAAGATGGGGATACCCAGATACTGACAACAGAGGAGATAAAGTGGAGTACTGGGAAATAGACTTAAATCTCCATCTACTCAAGAAAGCGGATGACACACCGGGCTTCTACTCTAGAAGATGGTTTACCACTTCTACTCCAGACTTAGCTTTCTGCACAGGAAACATCTTCCACAAAATCGATCGCCATGTGCTGAGACCAATTAGCAGGTAGTGACCATAGACCAATCAAGCTTTAATGAATATGGAGTGTGTTCCACAGGAGCAAAAGCCTTTGCCTCGCTGGAATGACAAACCAGCTGATTGGGACAGATTTGCCATACATAAATACACGATATGGCAATATCAAACAAATGGTAGAAAGTCTAAACAAAGCAACTAATACAAGTGGCCACTGAGTCTATGTCCAGAGGAGCGAGGAAAAATTAAAACCATACTGGACTGAAGAACTACAACTTTTGGAGGACAAAGGTGAAGATGCCGTGAAGACAGCAGAGAGAGAGGGAGAGAGAGAGAGAGAGAGAGAGAGGAGAGGAGAGAGAGAGAGAGAGAGAGAGAGAGAGAGAGAGAGAGAGAGAGAACAAACTGAAGAGAATATCTCCCTCAAAAGCCATCTCAGCATCATATACAAGAACGTTAAATAAAACAACAAAAACAGAAAACCTTAACTTTGACAGGGATGGAAACAAACTATGAAAACTATTTGAGAGCCATGAACAATGAAGGACCCAGAAACAAACAAATAACAATTGAACAAGGAAATACCTTGCTTTCAGGAAAAAAGGCTGCGAAAGCACGAATGGAACACTATGCTAGTGCAAACCACATTGATATTACAACCGAACAGAAGAAAGCAATCAAAGATAAACAGACACATCATAGTAATACAGAGACAGCAGCAGAATATAAGATGGTAAATCTAAAAATGGAAGAAATTGAATAAGCAATGAATACCCTAAAAAAGAAGAAATCATCAGGAAAGGATGGAATCACAAATGAAATGCTAATAGGACTAGGCACTAAGGCAAAAAAGAAACTACTAGCAGTCCTAAATTACAGCTGGAAGAGAGGAATAGTCCCACAGGCATGGAAGGAAGCTATACTAATACCAGTCCCAAAGAAAGGAAAAGACCTGGAAGAACCAAATGGCTATCGACCTATCAGTCTACTTAGCTGTGTAGGAAAATTAATGGAACGCATTATCAATGGCAGGCTAACATGGCATCTGGAAGAAAACCAACTCTTAACACCACACCAAGCAGGATTCAGAAAGTACAAATCCACTGAAGATCAAATAACCTATATAGCTCAGGAAATAGAGGATGCCTTCCAAGAGAAAAAGCACACACTAGCGGTCTGGATAGATTTAGAAAAAGCATTTGATAAAGTATGGAAGGAAGGACTGAAAGTAAAACTGCAAAAAAATGCATGTTTGCGGGAAATTGTACAAATGGATCAGCCACTACCTTGAGAACAGAACTGCCAGGACAAAAGTATAAGGACAAGCCAACAAAAAAATGCTGTTTAAGCAGGGTGTCCCCCCAAGGAGGAGTTCTTTCACCAACATTATTCCTAATATATATAAATGACATCATGGACAATTTTTCAGCCAGAATACACACATCCTCCTTTGCAAATGACCTAGCCATATGGACATCTGAAGAATTTATTAGTACAGCTAACAGCAGAATACAGCAAGCTTTATTAGCGCTAGACTGATCAAAATCATGGATAGTGAAGATAAATGAGGATAAAACAACATGTACAGTGTTCTCCCTCTCAAATAAAACTCAGAATAGTAAGAAGACAGATTATGGTCGTCACTGGGAAGAAGTGTGACGCGATACATGATGATGGTGATGTTACCAATACCGGCGTCCCTTGCAGTGCCCTAGGGTATGATGGGAAACCGCTCTAGAAACATTGATAAATAGGAGTGCACGTCAGTGTCCCGCTCTCTCCAACTGTAACAACAGTGGCCGAGGGAGCGATTATGTAGATATCATCAAATAGGGAGGCTTTAACCAGCCCTCCCCAGTCACTGGAGGTACCAATGCCTCTAGATTTAACCAAGACTGGCCTGTGTGGTCCACAGCGCAGTCGATGGGGTACACATGCCCCGAAAGGACCGAAGAAATCCATGAAAATGACTGCAATTTGTAAGCCCGCTCTTGGTAATGACCCTGGCCGTGGTTGTTGTTTGTAGAGCAAACTTGAGCCCCAGCTCTGGTTAATGTCGTTTTTAGGCCACTCACACCTCCATTCGTATACCTGTTTATACCTGTTTATGCCACTATATCTCTGCTGTTATGGTTATAGTTCTGTTATTAGTTATATTATGGCTCTTTGCTGTATCCGGTCCCAGTCGGCCCATGTGATGCGGGTGTCCTGTGTGGGTACTGAGGGTACCCTTTGATTCAGCTGAACATGGTTGAGGTTCCACTATCATTTAGACAACGCCCCTGTGGTTGGCGCTAGAAAGTAGCTATCGCTAGCTGTGGGATTTCAGATTCCCATTTCTGTAAGTACCGACTGTCCATGAGTCTTGAGATTGGATCAGTAGATAATCCATACCTGTGGTTACCGTTGTTGTTTACGTTGAGGCTCCTTTGTTGCCATGTTCTTGTTGGTTTGTGGAGATATTTACCCGGTTATCTTCTTCTTCTTTTCGTTCATCCGGAGTGTTTTTTCAGATGTGATTGCGGTGTGTCTGTTATGCGCCCTTGGGCCGAAACCCGTAGGCCAACACATCGACT
>JACEFZ010005235.1:0-23624 GCA_014155875.1 Cepaea nemoralis | reverse complement strand
GGGGGGGGGATTGGGGGGGGGGGTGGGGGGGGGGGGGGGGGGGGGGGGGGGGGAGATGTATGGGTGTATGGGGAGATGTGTTTGTGGGTGGGGATGTGTGTTTGTCTAGGTGGTTGCGGGTGAGTGGGTGGAGGAGGATATGTTGGTGGATGATTGATGGTGGGTTATGGGATGGGTGGGGTATATATGTGGGTGGGGAGATGTGGGTGTGGAGATATGTGGTGGGTGGGAGATGTGTGCAGGTGGGGGTAGTTGTGGGTTTGGGGATGTGTGTGTGGGTGAAAATCAAATCAAATCAAATCAACTTTATTAGGGTCACAAATTGGGCGCGCAGGCCCGTCTTACATTCGGCCCTTCCAATCTCTCGTCTTTCGTTCATCAAGAGCATTATACATTTACATAGGAAGAAAAATAAACATTGTGAATGAATGTTGTAAACATAAACAAGGCTAAACATGGAGAAAAATGTGTACATAAAAAGTATGTGACGTAAAAGTAGTGATGCCAGCGCGTCCCACACACACACACACTCTCTCTCTCTCATTCACTCTCACTCTCACTCATTCACTCACACACACACACTCTCACTCATTCACTCTCCCGCTCACTCATTCACTCTCCCGTTCACTCATTCACTCTCCCGCTCACTCATTCACTCTCCCGCTCACTCATTCACTCTCCCGCTCACTCATTCACTCTCACGCTCACTCATTCTGTCTCTCCCGCTCACTCATTCACTCTCCCGCTCACTCATTCACTCTCCCGCTCACTCATTCACTCTCCCGTTCAATCATTCACTCTCCCGCTCACTCATTCACTCTCACTCATTCACTCTCACGCTCACTCATTCACTGTCCCGCTCACTCATTCACTCTGCCGCTCACTCATTCACTCTCACGCTCACTCATTCACTCTCACACTCAATCATTCACTCTCACGCTCACTCATTCATTCTCACGCTCACTCATTCCTTCTCACGCTCACTCATTCACTCTCACTCATTCACTCTCACGCTCACTCATTCACTCTCCCGCTCAATCATTCACTCTCCCGCTCACTCATTCACTCTCACTAATTCACTCTCCCGCTCACCCATTCACTCTTCCGCTCACTCATTCACTCTCCCGCTCACTCATTCACTCTCCCGCTCACTCATTCACTCTCACGCTCACTCATTCACTCTTACTCATTCACTCTTACTCATTCACTCACACTCATTCACTCCCACACACAGACACTCTCACTCATTCACTCTCCAGCTCACTCATTCGCTCTCACGCTCACTCATTCACTCTTCCCGCTCACTCATTCACCCTCACGCTCACTCATTCACTCTCACGCTCACTCATTCACTCTCCCGCTCATTCATTCACTCTCACTCATTCACTCTCCCGCTCACTCATTCACTCTCACGCTCAATCATTCACTCTCCCGCTCACTCATTCACTCTCACGCTCACTCATTCACTCTCACGCTCACTCATTCACTCTCACGCTCACTCATTCACTCTCACGCTCACTCATTCACTCTCACGCTCACTCATTCTGTCTCTCATTCACACTCACTCACTCTCTCACTCAAACTACAGTAATGAACATAAGTTTAGATTATACATGATAACATCAAATGGTATTTAACTTATAATATGACAGATGAGAATACACAAACATATGGATTCGCGTGTTACATAACATGCGTGTTACATGACATGCATCTGCTCAGCTCTCTCTCTCTCTCTCTCTCTCTCTCTCTCTCTCTCTCTCTCTCTCTCACTCTCTCTCTCTCTCTCTGTATTCTTTCATATACACACACTCACACGCATGCGTACGCTCACACACACACACACACTCTCTCTTTCTCTCTCATTCACTCTCACTAATTCACTCTCCCGCTCACTCATTCACTCTCACGCTCACTCATTCACTCTCCCGCTCACTCATTCACTCTCCCGCTCACTCATTCACTCTCCCGCTCACTCATTCACTCTCACGCTCACTCATTCACTCACCCGCTCACTCATTCATTCTCCCGTTCAATCATTCACTCTCACTCATTCACTCTCACGCTAACTCATTCACTCTCACGCTAACTCATTCACTGTCCCGCTCAATCATTCACTCTGCCGCTCACTCATTCACTCTCACACTCACTCATTTACTCTCACGCTCACTCATTCACTCTCACGCTCAATCATTCACTCTCCCGCTCACTGATTCACTCTCACGCTCACTCATTCACTCTCACGCTCACTCATTCCTTCTCACGCTCACTCATTCACTCTCACTCATTCACTCTCACTCATTCACTCTCACTCATTCACTCTCACTCATTCACTCTCACGCTCACTCATTCACTCTCCCGCTCAATCATTCACTCTCACGCTCACTCATTCACTCTCGATCATTCACTCTCACGCTCACTCATTCACTCTCACGCTCACTCATTCACTCTCCCGCTCAATCATTTACTCTCCCGCTCACTCTCACGCTCACTCATTCACTCTCCCGCTCACTCATTCACTCTCCCGCTCACTCATTCACTCTCCCGCTCACTCATTCACTCTCCCGCTCACTCATTCACTCTCCCGCTCACTCATTCACTCTCACGCTCACTCATTCACTCTCACGCTCACTCATTCACTCTCACTCATTCACTCACACACACAGACACTCTCACTCATTCACTCTCCCGCTCACTCATTCACTCTCACGCTCACTCATTCACTCTCCCGCTCACTCATTCACCCTCACGCTCACTCATTCACTCTCACTCATTCACTCTCCCGCTCACTCATTCACTCTCACTCATTCACTCTCCCGCTCACTCATTCACTCTCACTCATTCACTCTCACGCTCACTCATTCTGTCTCTCATTCACACTCACTCACTCTCTCACTCAAACTACAGTAATGAACATAAGTTTAGATTATACATGATAAAATCAAATGGTATTTAACTTATAATATGACAGATGAGAATACACAAACATATGGATTCGCCTGTTACATAACATGCGTGTTATATGACATGCATCTGCTCAGCTCTCTCTCTCTCTCTCTCTCTCTCTCTCTCTCTCTCTCTCTCTCTCTCTGTATTCTTTCATATACACACACTCACACGCATGCGCGCGCTCACACACACACACACACTAATACATCAACTCTCCCACTGTCTCACTCTCTAACACACAATCCTACACACACACACACACTCACTCTCTCAATCACACTCTCTCACACATACACGTACACATGAACGCATGCACGCACGCACACACTCCCTCACTCACTCTCACACATACACGTACGAATGCATGCACTGACACATTCCCCCACCATTTCTCGCTCAATCACTCTCTCCACACACACGCATGCACACACACATTCACTCTCTCCCTCTCTCTGACACCCACTCTCTCTCTCTCTCTCTCTCTCTCTCTCTCTCTCTCTCTCTCTCTCTCTCGCTCCCACACGCACACACATATATAGTGAACAATTATAATGAACAATTATACTGAACAATTATACCAGTAAATGAATTATGGTGGCATATAGTCGGTATGGATTAAGTATTGAAAGAGTTTTCGGTTAAATGTGTAGGGACTCATTGGATTTTTCAGATCTGGAGGCAGATGATTCCATAAGTGAGCACCAGAATAGGCAAAACATGTTTTGTATAGGTCCAATCTAGGCTTTGAGACATGTAACAAATTTAGGCGCTTGCTGTTCATTGCATTAGATTGAATCAGCGGCAGAAGATACTCTGGGGTATTTTGAGATATAATTTTATTCACTAATTTGGCTTTGTTGAAAAGGAAGCGCTTTTGTAGTGGTAGAAGTCTTAGATGACTGTACAAATTATTACTTTCAACGTGCTTTATGCCAGAAACCAGACGAATAGCGCGGTTTTGTAGAGAACATAGTCGTTTTAAATTAGATTTAGGGCAACCATCCCAAACTGTGGAACAGTAATCGAGATGTGATTGGATATAGCATGTATAGAATATTTTTCGTGTGCTTTCGTCCAGGAAGTGCTGAATTTTAGCAAGTTAGTAAACTTTTTGTGCTATTTTCTTGGTGAGGGAGGTGTATGGTTGTGGGATGTTTGGGTGGATGGGTGGGGAGTGTGTGTGGGTGAGAGATGTGTGGGTGAATGTGTGTGGGGGATGTGTGTGTGGGTTGGGGGAGGGGTGCGTGATGGGTGTGGGTGATGGATTTGGAGATGTTTGTGTGGGTGGGGGATATGTCTGGCTGGGTGGTGGTGTGTGTGGCTGGATGGAGGAAGTATGCGTGGGTAGTGAGGGTGATTGTAGTTGGGGGATGTGTGGATGGGTAGGAGATGTGTGGATAGATGTGTGTGTGGGATGTGTCTTTGGGATGTGTGTGGGTGTGGTGTAGTGTGGGAGGGGAGCTGGGTGTAGATAAATGATGTTTGTTTGGGTGGGTGAAGGTGTGGTTGTGTTTGCGGGTGGGTGAAGGATGTGTGTGAGGGTGGGGGATGTGTGCTTAGATGGGTGATTGGGATGTGTGAGTGTGGGTGGGTAGATAGGAGATGTATGTGTTGATGAGTGGGTAAGGGATGTGTGGGTGTTAGTGGTTGCGGGATAAGTACGTGTGTCTAGGGATGTGTGAGGGGATGAATGTATGGGTTGGGGATGTGTGTGTGGGTTGTGTGTGCGTGGATGGGAGGTGTGTGTTTGTGAATGGGGAATGTGTTGGTGGGTGGGGATGTGTGTGAGGGATGTTTGTATGGGTGGGGAGATTGTGCGTGGGTGGGGATGTGTGTGTATATGGGTAGGGGTGTGTGGTTAAGGGATGTGTGGCTGGGGGAATGGGAGGATGGAGGATGTATGGTTGGGTAGAGGATGTGTGGGTGGGTGATTGTATATGAGTAAGGGTGTGTGGTTAAGGGATGTTTGGTTGGGGGATGGGTGGATAGAGGATGTGTAGGTGGGTAGAGGATATGTGGGTGGGTAGGTGTGTGCAGGTTAGGAGATGGTAGTGGGTGTTTGTAGGTGTGGGCTCGGGATCTGTGAGTGGGCTGGGGGAGATGGGAGATTATGTGGGTGAGTGCGGAATTTGTGTGTGGGTATGTGCGGAATATGTGAGTTGACGGGGAGATGTGTGTGTGGCTGAGGAATGTGTGTTTGGCTGGGTGGTTGGAGGTGTGTGGGTGGAGGAGGATATTGGGTGAGTGATTGTTGGTGGGAAATGGGACGGGTAGAGGATATGTGAGTGGGTGGGGAGATTTGTGTACGTGGGGGATGTGTGGGTTATTGAATGTATGTGTGCTTGGGGTGTGGGTGGATGGGATGTGTGGTGGGTTAGAGGTGTGTGTGGGTGGGGAGATGTGTAGGTGTAGGGATGTGGTGGATGGGTGGGGGAATGTATTGTATGTGTGTGTGGTTGGGTGGGGGAGTTGGAGTGAATGGGGGATGTGTGGGTCGTTGATGGTTGTGTCTCATAACATAGTAATATGCATTGTTTATGTTTACAAAATTCATGTGACAATGTTTTTTTCCTATGCACTGTTGATGAAAGAAAGATGAGTGATTGGAAGGGCCGAATGTAAGACGGGCCTGCGTGCCCAATTTGTTACCCTTTGAAAATAAAGTCTGTTCGTTCGTTCGTTCCTCCGTTCTCTCAAGGCTTAAAAGTCGCAGGGTCGATTTCATTGCACCGGGTTTTATCCCATATGGCTCGATCTATTTCCGCAGCGCGGAAAGCGTCGCAGAAAGCACGAACTCCGTAGCTCTAGCGACGACCCACAGACGTTTCCGAAAAATTTCACTCGTGAACCGAAGGACTCGGCCCGGAATCGAACCCATAACCTTCGGAGCCCGAGTCAAACGGCGTTACCACTTCGCCACGGAGACTCCCGTCTCTCTCTCAGTATGTCTTCATGCCTCTCTCTCTCTCTCTCTCTCTCTCTCTCTCTCTCTCTCTCTCTCTCTCTCTCTCTCTGGGAAACAAAGCCAGCCGGAGGTACATCGACCACACCACGCATCGACTACTCATTGCCTGTACAAGTGTGGGTTTAGAACTTACACCCGTTGGGTCATTGGGCCAGTAGTAGTGTCATCTACCACCTGGTCTGACCAGGGGAGGCCAGACACGACCTGGTATGCCCATTATGTTATGCTTGTGTCCATCTTGCAAGCCCCGCCCAACAACAATGCCAGCATAACCTCATCATCTCGTGTCAGACGTTGGTTTCTGCGCCCGTTATTTTCATATCATTTCTTTTAAATTCAATTAGCGGGTATGCAGAATAATGTCGCCATGTTTTTTCCAAACAAATTCTACAAAACCCAACGTAATCCGAGTACCCAGGGGACGGGCGTGATGAATGGAACCCGTGCCTCTGGTCAGTTGGCGTCAGCGATTGCAGATGTCTGCTGGACATTTACATAATGCTGGCAATATTAAAGCTGATTGGCTGACAGCAGTCACGTGTTACAGCCGACATGTCATCTACATTTATATCTTGCATTGTGGCAATGTTCAATTTTGACAAATGGTGTCATCTCTGGAACTTACATCTCACGGTTGTCATCTTTCTGGAACTTCCAGAATCCTCGCATATGCCAGAGAGTTGGTGCACTGTGCTGTGATTCTACTATATTGATCTATGCGAGCAGACATTGTTGAGATATATGCAGATATCCATGTGCACGGACAGTGACCCGTAAAAACAATCACATGGAATAACTGGCAGTCGCGACATACAAGTGGCTAGTCGCTGGCCTGTTAGTCATGAGTTCGGATCCCCAATGGTGCCGATTGTTTCACATTAGCTGTGCTCCCTGGTCAGCTCAAGCTATACTAGGTACCAGAAAATGGCTTGGGTAGGGAAGACACTTGAAACATTGATATCTGATAAATTTAACACCTGAAACATTGCAATCTGATAGCTTTAATACCTGAAAAATTGATATATAATAGCTTTAACACTTTGAACATTGCAATCTGATAGATTTAACACCTGAAACATTGCTATCTGATAGATTTAACACCTGAAACATTGCTATCTGATAGATTTAACACCTGAAACATTGCTATCTGATAGATTTAACACCTGAAACATTGCAATCTGATAGATTTAACACCTGAAACATTGCAATCTGATAGATTTAATACCTGAAACATTGCAATCTGATAGATTTAACACCTGAAACATTGCAATCTGATAGATTTAACACCTGAAACATTGCAATCTGATAGATTTAACACCTGAAACATTGCAATCTGATAGATTTAACACCTGAAACATTGCAATCTGATAGATTTAACACCTGAAACATTGCAATCTGATAGATTTAACACCTGAAACATTGCTATCTGATAGATTTAACACCTGAAACATTGCAATCTGATAGATTTAATACCTGAAACATTGCAATCTGATAGATTTAATACCTGAAACATTGCAATCTGATAGATTTTAACACCTGAAACATTGCCAATCTGATAGATTTAACACCTGAAACATTGCAATCTGATAGCTTTAACACCTGAAACATTGCAATCTGATAGCTTTAACACCTGAAACATTGCAATCTGATAGCTTTAACACCTGAAACATTGCAATCTGATAGCTTTAACACCTGAAACATTGCAATCTGATAGCTTTAACACCTTAAACATTGCTATCTGATAGATTTAACACCTGAAACATTGCTATCTGATAGATTTAACACCTGAAACATTGCTATCTGATAGATTTAACACCTGAAACATTGCTATCTGATAGATTTAACACCTGAAACATTGCTATCTGATAGATTTAACACCTGAAACATTGCTATCTGATAGATTTAACACTTCAAACATTGCTATCTGATAGATTTAACACCTGAAACATTGCTATCTGATAGATTTAACACCTGAAACATTGCTATCTGATAGATTTAACACCTGAAACATTGCAATCTGATAGATTTAACACCTGAAACATTGCTATCTGATAGATTTAACACCTGAAACATTGCAATCTGATAGATTTAACACCTGAAACATTGCAATCTGATAGATTTAACACCTGAAACATTGCAATCTGATAGATTTAACACCTGAAACATTGCAATCTGATAGATTTAACACCTGAAACATTGCTATCTGATAGATTTAACACCTGAAACATTGCAATCTGATAGATTTAACACCTGAAACATTGCAATCTGATAGATTTAACACCTGAAACATTGCAATCTGATAGATTTAACACCTGAAACATTGATATCTGATAGATTTAACACCTGAAACATTGCAATCTGATAGATCTAACACCTGAAACATTGATATCTGATTGCTTTAACACATGTGACAGTTCTAGCGTACCCACACCGATTGGCTGTCCTCATCTGTGACAGTTCTACTATACCCACACCAAGTGGCTGTCCTGAGCTGTGACAGTTCTAGCAGACAGTTACACTGATTGAGGACCCAGTCGCTAGTTTCAACTCCCAGTTAGTAAAATAGTCAAACTGATCCACGACCCAGTGTTATCATTAGAGACACCTGTAACAAACAGTCTGACTGATCCACGACCCAGTGTTATCATTAGAGACACCTGTAACAAACAGCCAAGCTGACCCACGACCCAGTGTTATCATTAGAAACACCTGTAACAAACAGCCAAGCTGACCCAGACTCAATCGGTGTCCTCAACAGATACAACTGTAGCAAACATCTGGCCCCAGTACTCACTCACACCACGTCTGTCGGCGCCAACTGTTTGCTCACTAACATTGATTGCTATCTGTGTAATTACAAAGCGCTGTGCGTGTCCCTTGGGAGTGGACGTCTTCAATGACTGACCTAGTTACATACAACACACATCCGTATCACTTCAGATCCATCAGGCTTTTAATGTGTCACTGTTGAGATCTATGTATCTGCAACACTGTAGAGATCACTGCATGTGTCACACTGTAGAGATCTTTGTATCTGTCACACTGTAGAGATCTATGTATCTGTCACACTGTAGAGATCTTTGTATCTGTCACACTGTAGAGATCTATGTATCTGTCACACTGTAGAGATCTATGTATCTGTCACACTGTAGATATCTATGTATCTGTCACACTGTAGAGATCTATGTATCTGTCACACTGTAGAGATCTATGTATCTGTCACACTGTAGAGATCTATGTATCTGTCACACTGTAGAGATCTATGTATCTGTCACACTGTAGAGATCTTTGTATCTGTCACACTGTAGAGATCTATGTATCTGTCACACTGTAGAGATCTTTGTATCTGTCACACTGTAGAGATCTATGTATCTGTCACACTGTAGAGATCTCTGTGTCTGTCACACTGTAGAAATCTCTGTATCTGTAACACTGTAGAGATCTATGTATCTGTCACAAGGTAGAGATCTATGTATCTGTCACACTGTAGAGATCTATGTATCTGTCACACTGTAGAGATCTATGTATCTGTCACACTGTAGAGATCTCTGTGTCTGTCACACTGTAGAGATCTATGTATCTGTCACACTGTAGAGATCTATGTATCAGTGACATAATGGTTATCTAAGCACATGTGACATTGTGGTGATCTAAGTAACTGTGATATTGTGGTGATCTATGTATCGATGACAATGTGGGATCAGTGTGTTTGTGGAACCGTGGTTATCTATGTATCTCTTTATATATATATATATATATATATATATATATATATATATATATATATATATATATATATATCCTTGTTTTAAATCGTATTGCTTTTATATCTTTATGTAGCCACTGTAGTGTCCTCTCCGTGGTTTGTGGTGTTGTGTGTTTGTTTGCTGATGAAGTCAAGTCGCCACAATCGCTCTGTGGATGCTATAACTGAATGCTGCACAGCTGTCCCTACACCTGGTGTTGTTATAATGTTAACATTTTCTACCTGCAGGAGCTGAGACAAACATGTACCACCAAACGTCAATCTTCATCGTTCTTGCTGTTTCCGGTTGCGCCTGCGCAATCTTTTACAGAAATAGCACCAACCATGAATACCCCAGAATAGGCAGACGGACTTTCTATACCGCCGATGACAAAGTCAGAGTCCACTATCCACGAATCGGGCGACGGGACGGCGTCGCGTCACAGCTGCTACTTCCAGGACTAGATTTCTCAGATATGTCCACGTTTGAGAAGAGAGGTGTCTTCACGCAGGGCACTCACGGTTCCTATCCCAGAGTTGGCCGAGGCAGCGAGGAGTCCTCCAGTTCCGAGGAATACTTGAATGAAAGAGGAAACAAGTTCTTGGAGAGGATCGCAGGGATAAAAGAAGAACTAGAGGAATCAAGTGGGATCAAAGGAGAAAGTGGTAAACAAGGAGAAAGTCGGAACGACAACTTGTCATTGGATATCATGTTTACGGCATTTGATATAGATAGTAAGTATCTATCTATCTATCTATCTATCTATCTATCTATCTATCTATCTGTCTGTCTCTCTCTCTCTCTATATATATATATATATATATATATATATATATATATATATATATATAGAGGCAGGCAGACAGACAGATAGACAGGTGGGTAGTTAGATAGGTAGGTAGATATGTATATCTACCTACCTATCTAACTACCCACCTGTCTATCTGTCTGTCTGCCTGCCTGCCTGTCTGTCTGTCTGTCTGTCAGTCTGTCTGTCTGTCTGTCTGTCTGTTCGTCACACTATGCAATGCAATGATCGACAGGGCCGTGGCTCGTCACACTGTCATACAATAATTGACAGAAAAATGGTTCGGCACAATGATTGACAGAGCCATGGCTCGTCACACTGTATCATACATTGGTTAACCCCGAAATGGCTCGGCACAATGTGTTATACAATGCTTGACAAGATCTAAACTCGTCACTGTGTCATATAATGTATCTAAACTTGTCATATTGTGTCATACAATGTATGGCAGGATCTAAACTTGTCACAGTGTCATACAATGTATCTAAACTTGTCATATTGTGTCATACAATGTATGGCAGGATCTAAACTTGTCACAGTGTCATACAATGTATGGCAGGATCTAAACTTGTCACAGTGTCATACAATGTATGGCAGGATCTAAACTTGTCACAGTGTCATACAATGTATGGCAGGATCTAAACTTGTCACAGTGTCATACAATGTATGGCAAGATCTAAACTTGTCACAGGGTCATACAATGTTTGACAAGATCTAAACTCGCCGCACTATCTCATATAATGTTTGACAGGATCTCAACTCGTCGCACTATCTCATATAATGTTTGACACGATCTAAACTCGTCGCACTATCTCATATAATGTTTGACAGGGTCTCAACTCGTCGCACTATCTCATATAATGTTTGACAGGATCTCAACTCGTCGCACTATCTCATATAATGTTTGACATGATCTAAACTCGTCGCACTATCTCATATAATGTTTGACATGATCTAAACTCGTCGCACTATCTCATATAATGTTTGACATGATCTAAACTCGTCGCACTATCTCATATAATGTTTGACAGGATATACACTCATCAAATTGTGTCATACAATGTTTGGCAGGATCTAAATTCGTCAAGTGTCATACAATGTTTGGCAGGATCTAAACTCGTCAAGTGTCATACAATGTTTGGCAGGATCTAAACTCGTCAAGTGTCATACAATGTTTGGCAGGATCTAAACTCGTCAAGTGTCATACAATGTTTGGCAGGATCTAACCTCGTCACATTGTGTCAAACAATGTTTGTCAGAACCATGGCTCGCCACATTGTGTGATACAGTGTTTGACAGACCATGGCTCATCACACATTGTCATACAATGTTATAACAGGACTATGGCTCTTCACACTGTGTCATTCAATGTTTTACAGAACCATGACACGTCACCCTTGTCATAAGATGTTTGACAGAACCATGGCTCGTCACAATGGGTCATAAAATGTTTTACAGGACCATGGCCCGTCACACTGTGTTATACAATAATTTACTAACCATGGCTCATCACACTGTATTATACAGTGATTGACAGGACCATGGCTCATCACACTGTGTTATACAGTGACTGACAGGACCATGGCTCGTCACACTGTGTTTTACAGTGACTGACAGGACCATGGCTCGTCACACTGTGTTATACAATGATTGACAGGACCATGGCTCGTCACACTGTGTCATACAATGATTGACTTACCATGGCTCGTCACACTATGTCCTCCCGTTCTTCTACTACGTCCTTGTGGGTCTGTTCTTCTGCTTCTATTCCGTCCTACTATGCCATCATCTCCATCATACACTCTACAGGAATCGATGCATACATGTCATGAAATAAAGTATCACAGAAGAGGACAGAATATGTACACAATGTGACCTATTCCCTGACTTTCTACAGGTGACGGCAAACTCTCCAAGGAGGAGTTCTCCTCGGGACTCAGCAAATACAGACAGCAGACCTCGCTGTGCTGACGAGTCTGAGCCCATCACCTATTGCCGGCCAGTCACAGAACAATTACCTGTTGCCGGCCAGTCACAGAACAATTACCTGTTGCCGGCCAGTCACAGAACAATTACCTGTTGCCGGCCAGTCACAGAACAATTACCTGTTGCCGGCCAGTCACAGAACAATTACCTGTACGTACTGGTTGCTATTGAGTCTTTCGCATGCTGGGCTGCCCATGAATGCTACAATAGATCTTGCGGACACGCAACTAGTCACAGCACATCAGCAATGTTTCGACAAGCAGGACGCAGTCTCTCTCGTATTGGATTGTACATGAAGCATGGATGCCGTCACCTCGCAGACACAGGAAACACCTGAAATGTATTTATACGCAACTATCAACCGATACTGTATATTTTAGACAGATTCTGGCAAATTTGGAGTCGCAATGTCAGGGATTGAAAATTAAAGTTTTATAACAACTCTCTGGTCGTGTAGTTTATCGTACATAGTATATGTTGGTATTGTTATTGTCATGATGTTTCTGTATCACGTAGACTGTCACACCCCTCCAGAACCCATCAGCGGGGTCTGTGTGGCCAGAAAACGACAGCATTAATGAGCTGAACCAAGATCTCCAGACTATGACTAGAACATTGTGCCTGTCGAATGGATCTCACAGACTCTGCCTGTTGTCTTGTGGAGCACTCAAGCAAACCTGCAACCATGTCCTGCAAGGCTGTCCTGACATGGCCGCACTGAGGGAGGAAATCTGGCGGACAGGAGCGACCCCTCACAACAATATCTGGGGGACAGGCGAAGACATCAAGCGGACCCCCTTATTTGTGACCCTACAAGACAGACTTGGGGACAGGAGAAGAGCTCAAGCGGACCCCTTGTTTTTGACCCCTCAAGGCAGACTTGGGGACAGGAAAAGCGGACCACTTGTTTTTGACCCCTCAAGACAGACTTGGGTACAGGAGAAAAGCTCAAGCGGACCCCTTGTTTTTCACCTCCCAAGACAGACTGGGAGACAGGAGAAAATCTCAAGCGGACCCCTTGTTTATGATCCCTCAAGACAGATTGGGGGACAGGAGAAGAGCTCAAGCGGGCCCCTTGTTTGGGACCCTCAAGACAGATTGGGGGACAGGAGAAGAGCTCAAGCTGGCCCCTTGTTTGGGATCCCTCAAGACAGATTGGGGGACAGGAGAAGAGCTCAAGCGGGCCCCTTGTTTGGGATCCCTCAAGACAGACTGGGAGACAGAAGAAAAGCTCAAGCGGGCCCCTTGTTTGGGATCCTTCAAGACAGACTGGGAGACAGAAGAAAAGCTCAAGCGGGCCCCTTGTTTGGGACCCTCAAGACAGATTGGGGGACAGGAGAAGAGCTCAAGCGGGCCCCTTGTTTGGGATCCCTCAAGACAGATTGGGGGACAGGAGAAGAGCTCAAGCGGGCCCCTTGTTTGGGATCCCTCAAGACAGACTGGGAGACAGAAGAAAAGCTCAAGCGGGCCCCTTGTTTGGGATCCTTCAAGACAGACTGGGAGACAGAAGAAAAGCTCAAGCGGGCCCCTTGTTTGGATCCCTCAAGACAGATTCTGTCGGGGGGGGGGGGGGAGGACAAGGTGACAACTTCAAGCAGATCCCTTGTTTGTGACCTCTGAAGACAGACTGGGAGACATGTGACCACCTCAAGCGGACCCCTTGTTTGGGACCCCTTGAGACAGACTGGGAGACATGTGACCACCTCAAGCGGACCCCTTGTTTGGGACCCCTTGAGACAGACTGGGAGACATGTGACCACCTCAAGCGGACCCCTTGTTTGTGACCCCTGCTAGCATAGACGCATAGCAAACATTGATAGTATAAGCAGCGAGAGAACTGTAATGCACTACAAGTAATACCAACACAAACAAACACTCCAGAAACTTGCTACAAGCTAGCATGCCGTATTGCAGGACTGGTCTCTCTCGTCCAACATACAGCTTATTGAGCATTCTCTCATCTGCTGAACGCGTTATGCTAGCAAGCTGTTTCACAATCTATTCAGTGTCTGCGCTGTTTTTGTCTGAAGTCTCAACCTGTGTCTTTCGTGTCAGGTGTCTCGCAAGGCATCCTGTATTTCCTTTTCTAAAGTCTTCAGTGGATCTATTCTCTCTAAATGCCCCTCGGTGTCGAGTCAACGGGTGTTTCTATTCCAGATGCCCTTCGGTGTGGAGGCAACAGGTGTTTCCATCCCAGACGCCACACAAACATGCTGTTCATAAGGCGTCACATTAATTTGGCTACACAACTATGTGGTTTGGTAGGTCGGTAGCCAGAGGGTTGTGCTCAGATGTAGCTAGGCAAAAGCTGGAACCGCTCTTGGGGGTCATTGGATCTCACTCCTACTGGCAGATGGGGATTCATGCGGGGATATCTATCACTCAGCATGTGTCATCACCTTGTACAGAACACAGCAGATGGATATCCATCATTCAACATAGACCATCACCTCGTACAGAACACATTAAGGGGATATCCATCACTCAACATGTACCATCACCTCGTATAGAACACATCATGGGGATATCCGTCACTCAACATAGACTATCACCTCGTACAGAACACACTAGGGGGATATCCATCACTCAACATCGACCGTCACCTCATACAGAACACATTAGGGGGATATCCATCACTCAACATGGACCATCACCTCATACAAAACACATCAGGGGGATACCCATCATACAACATGTGCCATCACCTCGTACAGAACACAACAGTAGGAAATGCATCATTCACCATAGACCATCACCTCATACAGAACACATCACGGGAATATCCATCATTCAACATGTGCCATCACCTCATACAGAATACATAAGGGTGATATCCATCATTCAACATGTGCCATCACCTCGTACATAACACATCAGGGGATATCCATTATTCAACATCTGCCATCACCTCGTACAGAACACATCAGCATGATATCCATCACTCAATAAGTGCCATCACATCGGACAGAACACATCACACAAGAACCGTGGCTGGGATCGGCCGTCTGTGAAGCGTGTGGGCAGGTGAAGTTTGTAGGTACGTGAAGTGTGTTGGCAGGTGAAATGTGTGGGCAGGTGTAGTGTGTGGGCAGGTGATATGTGTGGGCAGGTGTAGTGTGTGGGCACGTGAAGTTTGTGAGCACGTGAAGTGTGTGGGCACGTGAAGTGTGTGGGCACCTGAAGTGTGTGGGCACGTGATGTGTGTGAGCACGTGAAGTGTGTGGTTAGCTCTCATGCCATTGTAGCCTGACATGTTGATCATGACTGTACTAATACTATGGTCAGCGTGACGTGCTGACCGTGACAGCAATTCGTCCGTCACAACCTACAACTGGCACCCAATGTGACACTGTAAACTGGGGTCGCCCAGACCCACGCCAGTCACAACCTACAATTGTGGTAAGCAGCATCGAACTGGGGTACAATGTTGTCTGTCACTCTCTCTATCTCTCAACCTCACTCTGTCTCTCTGTCACTCTCTCTCTCTTTCTCTCTCTCTCTCTCTCTCTCTCTCTCTCTCTCTCTCTCTCTCTCTCTCTCTCTCTCTCTAACTTACTCTGTCTCGTTTTGTCTCTTGTTGCTGGCTCGCTATGTCTCTCTCGGTTTCTTTCTCTCGCTCTTTATCTCGCTCTTTCTCTCTCTCTCTCTCTCCTCTCTCTCTCTCTCTCTCTCTCTCTCTCTCTGTGTGTGGGTGTGGTGGGTGTGGTGTTGTGTTGTGTAGGAGGTGAGCTGGGTGTGGATAAATGATGTGTGTGTGGGTGGGTGGGAGTGTGATTGGGTGTGCGGGTGGGTGAAGGATGTGTGTGAGGGTTGGGGATGTGTGTTTAGATGGGTGGTTGGGGTGTGTGAGTGTGGGTGAGTAGATAGGAGATGAATGTGTTGATGAGTGGGTGAGGGATGTGTGGGTGTTAGTGGTTGAGAGATAAGTACGTGTGTCTAGGGATGTGTGAGGGGATGAGTGTATGGGTTGGGGATGTGTGTGTGTGGGTTGTGTGTGCATTAATGGGAAGTGTGTGTTTGTGAATGGGGGATGCGTTGGTAGGTGGGGATGCGTGTGAGGGATGTGTGTATGGGTGGGGAGATTGTGTGTGGGTGGGGATGTGTGTGTATTTGGGTAGGGGTGTTTGTTAAGGGGTGTGTGGCTGGGAGATGGGTGTGTGGAGGATGTGTGGTTGGGTAGAGGATGTGTGGGTGGGTGATTGTATATTAGTAAGGGTGTGTGGTTAAGGGATGTTTGGTTGGGGGATGGGTGGGTAGAGGATATGTGGATGGGTGAGTGTGTGTAGGTTAGGAGATGGTGGGTGATGTTTGTAGGGGTGGGCTCGGGATCTGTGAGTGGGCTGGGGGAGATGGGAGATTGTGTGGGTGGGTGCGGAATTTGTGTCTGGGTATGTGAGGGATATGTGAGTTGGCGGGGAGATGTGTGTGTGCGTGGGGGATGTGTGGCTGAGGATTGTGTGTTTGGCTGGGTGGTTGGAGGTGTGTGGGTGGAGGAGATGTGGGTGAGTGATTGTTGGTGGGTAATGAGATGGGTAGAGGATATGTGAGTGGGTGGGGAGATATTTGTAGGTGGGTGGATGTATGTGGCTGGGGGATGTGTGGGTTGGGGAATGTATGTGGGCTTGGGGTGTGGGTGGATGGGATTGTGGTGGGTGAGAGGTGTGTGTGGGTGGGGAGATGTGTAGGTGTAGGGATGTGATGGATGGGTGGGGCATGTATGTGTGTGTGAGTTATGTGTGTGGTTGGGTGGGGGAGTTAGAGTGAATGGGTGATGTGTGTGTGGGTGGTGGATGTGTCTCATAACATAGTAACATGCATTGTTTATGATTGCAAAATTCATTTGACAATGTTTTTTCCTATGCACTGTTGATGAAAGAAAGATGAGTGATTGGAAGGGCCGAATGTAAGACGGGCCTGTGTGCCCAATTTGTTACCCTTTGAAAATAAAGTCTGTTCTTTCGTTCGTTCGTTCGTTCCCTCTTTGTCTCTCTCTGTCGATCTCTCTGTAACTCGCACTCTCTTGCTCTCTCTTTCTTTCGCTCTCTTCTCTCTCCCGCTCTCTCTTTGTTGCTCTCTTCGGCTTGTTCTCTCACTCGCTCTCTTTCTGTTTATCATTGTTTCTCTCTCCCTCTCTCGCACTCTTTGTCTCTCTCTCTCGCTCTCTCTCTGTCTGTCTCTCTCCCTCTCTCGCACTCTTTGTCTCTCTCTCTTGCTCTCTCTCTGTCTGTCTCCTTCTCACTATTCCTACCTCCATCGTTCTCTCTATCGCGCTCTCTCTCTCTCTCTTTCGCTCTCTCTCTCTCTCTCTCTCTGTCTCTCTCTATCTATCCATCTATCTTTCTATCTATCTATCTATCTATCTATCTATCTATCTATCTATCTATCTATCTATCTATCTATCTATCTGTCTGTCTGTCTGTCTGTCTGTCTGTCTGTCCATCTATCTGTCTGTCTGTCTGTCTATCTATCTATCTATCTATCTTCATCCCTCTCTCCGAATAGTTTATTTAATAAACCCACGATGTTATCCACAGATTTAATCACAAATGTGAAACAGAATAATAAACGTTGACCATGAAACATGTATCACAGGAAGTGACACGACCCAGCATGCAAGCGTTTCCCCGCCTGGTGTGACAGCGGCTGTACCCTCGCCAGTACATACACATCGGTCAGGACAGCACCTGTATATGCGCGAGTGATTGAGTACAATGTAACTTTGATGAGCGCCCAGCTCAAACACTTTCGCAAACAATGGCTGGGCCGGATGGAGTTACACACCCTTTAGACAACACCAAACACAAACGGTTAATTATTAATTGCTGCTCAATTATCGTGTTGATAATTCCACGTGACCAAATCAGGTATCGGACAGGTAAAAACAAAAACACACGATCCACAATCAGGTCAGGTGAATGATCACAACCACAAACTCTTAATCTTTGTCGACAATCGGTGAGTTCGGTCAAAAAGTGTAATCAATATATACTGACTAAACACATAACAGCATTCACAATGAATGCCTGTGAATAGCAAACGAGTTTGTGAGTTGGCAAAACACTGATTTAAATAACCCGCATACATATCTGGTTGCCTGAAATGACCTGGGGTGACAGGTAAATTGCAGCTGGTTTTTGTGTCAGATAAGGTCTCATTAATATCCCTCTGTTAGTGAACCCTGGTTGAAATTATCATCGCTGATTTGTGTCACTGTGATGCCTCGGGGATGTGCAGGGAACTGTAGCAAATGGCGTCAGGTTGACAGTTACAGTTGACGGATGATGTACAAGTCAACTTACTTTCTGTAACCAGGCAGCACAATAGGCAAGAACAATTAATGGCTTGTTGGTTGGTTGGTTGGTTGGTTGGTTGGTTGATTGGTTGATTGGTTGGATGATTGGTTGGTTGGTTGGTTAGTTGGTTGGTTGGTTGGTTGGTTGTTTGGTTCTTTGGTTCATTGGTTGGTTGGTTCATTGGTTTATTGGTTGGTTGATTGGTTGGTTGGTTGATTGGTTGGTTGGTCGGTTGGTTGGTTGACTGGTTGATTGGTTAGCGGTTGGTTGGTTAGTTGATTGGTAGGTCGCTTAGTTGGTTGATTTGTTAGTTGATTGGTTGGTTGGTTGGTGGTTGACTGGTTGATTGGTTGGTGGATTGGTTAGTTAGTTGATTCGTTGGCTGACTGATTGGTTGGTTGGTTGGCTGATTAAATGGTTGGCTGATTGTATGGTTGGCAGATAAATTGTTTGAGTAATTAATTGGCTAGTTGACTGGTTGGTTGGTTGACTGATTGATTGGTTGATTGATTGGTTCACTGATTAGTTGGTTGGCTGATTAATTGGTTGGCTAATTAATAGGTTGGGTGATTAATTGACTAATTGAATGGTTGACTGATTAGTTCACTGATTAATTGGTTGACTGATTAATTAGTTTGCTGATTAATTGACTAATTAACTGGCTGATTGATTGGTTCACTGATTAATTGGTTGGCTGATTAGTTGATTGGTTGATTGGTTGATTGATTGGTTTACTGATTAATTGGTTGGCTGATTAATTGGTTGGCTGATTAATTGACTAGTCTACTGGTTGATTGAATTGGTTGACTGTTTGATTGGCTGGCTTATTGATTGGGTCATTGAATAGTTGATTGGTTGGTTGAGTGATTGGTTGACTGATTCATTGGTTGGCTAATTAATTGATTGGTTGAAAGATTGGTTAGCTGGTTCATTGGTTGGCTGATTCATTGGTTTGCTCGTTAATTGGTTGGCTGATAAATTGGCTAGCTGGTTAATTGGTTTGCTGATTAATTGGTTGGCTGATTAATCGGTTGGATGATTAATTGTTTGGCTGATTAATTGGTTTGCTGATTAATTGGTTGGCTGATTAATTGGTTGGCTGATTAATTGACTAGTCTACTGGTTGATTGATTGAATTGGTTGACTGTTTGATTGGCTGGCTTATTGATTGGGTCATTGAATAGTTGATTGGTTGGTTGAGTGATTTGTTGACTGATTCATTGGTTGGCTAATTAATTGATTGGTTGAAAGATTGGTTAGCTGATTCATTGGTTGGCTGATTCATTGGTTTGCTCGTTAATTGGTTGGCTGATAAATCGGCTAGCTGGTTAATTGATTGGCTGATTAATTGGTTGGCTGATTAATCGGTTGGATGATTAATTGTTTGGCTGATTAATTGGTTGGTTGATTAATTGTTTGGCTGTTTAATTGTTTGGCTGTTTAATTGGTTAGTTGACTGGTTGATTAATTAGTTGATTGATTGATTGGTTAGTTTGTTCGGCAACTGACTATTGATTGGTTGGTTAGAAAAGTTGCATGGTTGATATGAAGATAGTTTGGATGACGGTTGGCTGAGTTGTTTAGTTGGTTTCTTAATTGGTTGACTAATTAGTTGTTTGATTAATCTGTTATTTGATTGATTGATTGGATTGTTGCGTGATTTGTTGGTTGATTGTTTGATTGATTAGTTGATTGTTTGATTGATTAGTTGATTACTTTATTGATCGGTTGGTTGATTATTTAGTTGATTGGTTGTTGTCTTCTTCGATTTAGTTATTGAACGTGTTGTGGCATTTGCTGGGGATACCCTCTTATATAGAGACAGGAGGGAAACCATATCCCAAAGCCACGCCGCTGACTTGTCCATTGTCTACATGTACATTGAAGTCCCAGAATGTTATTTCTGTTATTTCAATGGGTTTGGCACTGCCACAATGGCCAACAGCCGTGTCTAACTCACTGTAACATGCATCTACACTTGTGTATGTGTTACAATATTTGTATATCAACAGGTATACGTTAGTTAGTTATATGTCCTAACAGATCGCTGCAATCTACCCTATCATTTGTTTGTTGTTTGTAATTTACAAATTGCAATTTTATAGGATATGTAAGCATAGGATATATGTAAGTATTGGATATATGTAAGTATTGGATATATGTAAGTATAGGATATATGTAAGTATAGGATATATATAAGTATAAAATATATATAAGTATAAAATATATGTAAGTATAGGATATGTAATCATAGGATATATGTAAGTATTGGATATATGTAAGTATTGGATATATGTAAGTATAGGATATATATAAGTATAAAATATATATAAGTATAAAATATATGTAAGTATAAAATATATGTAAGTATAGGATATGTAATCATAGGATATATGTAAGTATAGGATGCATGTGAGCATAGGATATATATAAGTAAGGGATATATATAAGTATAAAATATATGTAAGTATAGGATATGTACGTATCTGAGATATGTAAGTATAAGATAAATTAACCTCATAAACCATAATTAACCTTATAAACAATATCATTAAGCTTCTACTCATAATCATAATGAGAAGAATTAGAAGAAAATACAAATGGAAATTAGTGAAGAACAGTATGGATTTGTGGAAGGAAGAGCACAAACAATGCAATATATATATATATTTTTTTTTTTTTTAAGCATATCCTTTACATGACTTAGCTGTCAACAGCAGCATCTTTCAGCTGTATGTTGATCTCTTGGCAAGATTACGCTCAGTAGTTTGCCATTGCTTTCTGAGCGGCCGGCTCAGTATCCCGCAAGTCACAAGCGGGGGTCGAACCGCCTCAGCTCTCGCTCCGCTACAAGACTCTGCGTGATAAACGGGATTACAGAGAGAAAGTGTTGTAACCCCACAGCCAGGGAGACCGGCAGATATATATTACGAACACTAATAGAAAGGTCAATAGAGAAACAGAGGGGCATATATTTGTGCTTCATAGATTATACTAAGGCATTTGATAAAGTAAAACATTAGGAACTGATTAAAATGTTGGAAGATATCAACACTGATGTTAAAGATTTATGAATAATAAATAATATTTAGTGGAACCAAGTAGCAGCAATTAAAATGGGAAATAAAGAGGGTAGTTACGAACAGATACAGCTAGGAGTTCGACAGGGGTGTGTCTTGTCACCCGATCTCTTCTCCCTATATACAGGATATGTAAGTATAGTGGTACCTCGGGTTACGAACTTAATTCGTTCCAGAACTCGGTTCGTAACCCGAAACAATGAAATCAATGAAATAACGACAATCCGTTTCAAGATGAAAGTATTATTCTTTTTTATTAACACCCGTTCGTTTACCTGACAAAACGCAAAGAATACGTGGACTTCACGTATTAAATAAAGAAAATGAAAACAACCAAATGAATTAAATGTAAAATAAAAAGAGATTTCATCATTGGCACCTTGCCGTCTTGACAGACGATAGTTTGTAAGGGATGGAGTTATTGCCTCTCCATAACACAAAGCCTGGGCTAAAATATAGAGATCATGTGTTGCCCATGCAGCATGATCCCTCTCTCAGCCTGCCTAGTTCACTCCAGAGGAAAGGTAACACCCCTACATCTGGAACAAGACAAGCTGCAGAAGCTGCCGGATCAGCAAAGCAATGCTCTAACTGTCCGCCTGTCGGAGCTTCGATCCTAGACCAGCCGCCAACCAAGGCTTAGGGCCTGGTCTGCCCTGCCATGACACTTTCTCTTTAGGTTGCATTTCCTCGAACCAGGGTAAGGCTTGTACCCTCCCAATTGCGCTCTTCCGCCCGAAGCCGTTGGCACAATGTGGTGTGTCGGGTTTGGTAAGCGCCGCCCAACGTTCGGCGCTAACAGAAAGCAGGTAGTACCGTCTACTGTTATACGGTAGCTCAGTCATATCTGACTAAGACCTGACACACAAAAAGAGATTTAGTCTATCTTTATTACCAAGAAACGATCATGGGAAATTTGTCACTTTCTGTGTTATTCTGAATCATTAGTTTTAGGAGTTTCTTGTCGCCGTTTCTTGGCAGCCGACTGGGAATCTTTCTGCACCAAGAAACTAACAAGGGAAATTTGTCGCTTCCTTTGCTGGAGAATCTTTCTGAAGTGGGCCATCGTGTTATCATTCATCAGGTTTACTGCCCTGTTAGCAACAAGTTTGTTTGGCTGATGTTCACAATGAAGTCTTCGACATCTGCCCACTTGCTGCAAATTTCTTTAATCCTGGCAGTTGAAACAGTCACTGACTCCTCATCATCGGACGACTGCTTCTCCTTTACTGTCTTTAGCTGTTCATTCTGAAGATCCACAAGCTCATCTGTAGTACTGTTTGTACTACTGTTTGTACGATTGTTTGTCTCCAACGTTACACCTTGCTCTCTCTCTCTCTCTCTCTCTCTCTCTCTCTCTCTCTCTCTCTCTCTCTCTCTCTCTCTCTCTCTCTCTCTCTCTCTCTCTCTCTCTCTCTCTCTCTCTCTCTCGCCTTCGGCAGTGTTCGTTACTGGAGACATAACATTTTCGAAGTTGTTGTTCATAACCTGAATTGTTCGTGACCTGAATCTTTGGTAACCCGAGGTACGAATGTTTAGGATATATGTAAGTACAGGATATATATATATACACACTCACTCGTCTACACCGGCTGTGAGATGGATACTCGTGTAACACCCGTTATCTCCCTCCTAGACTGGAGTCTAGTTGAGAATTCAGGTGGGAGATGTACACTTGCCATCGATGTCTGTACAATCACACAGCTGCGCGGACACCGGAACTGCGCCTAGTATACAGCAAGCAAGTGGCTGCTCAACCTCACGAGCATGCGACGAACGTCTGGGTGCGAGTAAAAA
>JACEFZ010005234.1:22500-23729 GCA_014155875.1 Cepaea nemoralis | reverse complement strand
CACATTTACAGGACATACCTGACACAACATACCTTATCTGTCACTCTGTCATCATTTACTTTGTGACAATCCCCCAAAACCGAAACACCAAACGAAACAGATAATAAACAGCATATTCACACCAACCCTATACTACCAACCTCAAACCTGGACTTTATCCAAATCAGACCTTCGCAAAATCAACACCTGCGAGATGAGATGCCTGAGGAGAGCTGCCAACCTAACAGTAAGAAATGCTGTTATCAGACAGACTGTGGGATCAACACCTTGTGCCAGATTTATTGAAAGACAATTGGTTTGGCCATGTCGTCAGACTGCAACACCAACAACTACCATCACTGACCTTACATCAAAGTTCATCTGCGACAAGACCAAGAGGACGTCCAAGAAGACAATGGATTGACATCAAAGACATTGTACAATGACACGGAATGACACTATCCAGTGCCGTCCACCGAGCGCTGGAACGCAAATTATTCCTCCCCACGACGCTTGACGGCAGAAGTGGAAGATGGTGATGATGATGATGATGATGATGATGATGATGATGATGATGATGATGATGATGATGATGGTGATGATGATGATGATGATTGTTACTTTAAGATTAATGGGAAATAATGTAACACATTGTTACATTAAGATTTTTGACACATTCTGTCATACATTTTTTAAAGTACGATTAGTGGGGAATTCAGTAACACATTGTTACGGAAAGATTAATGGGGAATTCTGTAACACATTATTAATGTAAGATTAATGGGGAACACTGTAACACATTGTTACAGTAAGATTAATGGGGAATTCTGTGACACATTGTTAAAGTAAGATTAATAGGAAAAAGCGATAGACAGCGAGAGAATATTCTAGTCATCTAGAACACGTGCGTCATGCCACGGCAAGATACCAGCCCGTAGATTCGATACATACGCTTGGGGAACATGACTTGTGGGGGAAACACGATCGCTCAAGTCAGTTGGCAAGGTATTTGATGATAATGATGATGTGACTTTTAATTATCAATCATTGTTACTTTCAACAGCTTACGAACCATTTCTTGTCTACTATTGTCATCTTATTCAGGAAAGAAATGACATCGGCAACTTTGGACACGTTTGATTTTCATATACTGTTTTTAACGATTCTACCAGATCTATCGCTTTGGCAGGGTGTGTGAACGAGGGCCTGGCAATCCAAGCACAGGTAACTGCTAACAAGCTGCAGGATAG
>JACEFZ010005234.1:0-20000 GCA_014155875.1 Cepaea nemoralis | reverse complement strand
ACGTGTGCATTTGGTTTTTCCTCTTTTTTTTTATTATCAAACTCAGGTTTATTACTTTTGTTCTGGGATCTTGTTGTTTGAAAGATATTGTTGAAATGTTCTGTAACATTGTGTTTGGAGTTTCGACCCTTGCGCATCGTCGCCTCGCTAAGTGAGGAGAAGGCTGACCACCTATCCTTCCGTGCATGAGGGTGTACAAAATCCCTGATCACATCACAGTCATAGCAGGACTCCGGTTTGGGAGCATTTATTGGTGTTTTTATTTGTTGAAAATTGAAAATAATTACACTCTGAAACGAGCTATTGAAATGGACATGTTTAAATCGACAATCATGATGAATGAATTCCCAGATATTTATTTTCCACATCAAGAGAAAAAAAATTGAGATATTATAATAACTGGAAAGTTTTATGGAAAAAGATATTGAGGAAGATGCAAGAAACCATTTTTTGACAGCGTTTCACAGCCAGAAATTTATCCGAATAACTATTTTAAATTGTTGATACCAAAGCGTACAGAGCTGTCTTAACGCGACGTTTGCTGTTCTAAACTGACTTTTACAGCTTTGCCCACAAGTGTGGATAACTGTTAACACATTTGATCTTCTAAGCTGTCCTTTTCAACTTTGCTCACACGTATGGAGAGCAATCTTAACCCGTTATTTGCTCTTGTAAAGTGGTTTTCAACTTTGTCCGAAATGTGGAGAGCTGTCTTAACCTGGCATTTGCTCTTCTAAGCTGGCTTTTTCAACATTATTCAAAAGTGTGGCGAGCTATCTCACTGAGATATTTGCACTTGTAAATTGGCTTTTTCAACATTATCAAAAAGTGTAGAGAACTATATTACCGGGACATTATACTTGTAAACTGGCTTTTTCAACACTGTCCAAAGGTAAGAGAGATGTATAAACCCGACATCTGCTCTTCTAAACTCGCTTGTAAACATAAAAAAAACGAACTGTTTGTGATCAGTGTTAACCAAGATCTCAAGCACACGTTGCGCATTGGTGGGGGAAAAAATTCATTTCATAATAAAATCAGGCGATCTTGCATGTTTCATACATCAGATGATGCAACGACACATGCAGTCTCTGTCAAAGAAAAATACATATTGATAGACATTAAGTTTGCCCTAGTGTTTAATACATTTTCCAAAATATGTTGTTTTGCTTTTACTATTGATACGCAAGGAAAGCCGCTCCGTGGGGAAGGTGTTACGGACGCAGTTCGAAATCCCGAATACCGTCTTCGATAAACAGCTGCTAGCGATTTGGCAGCAGACCGTATTACGTTCATTTTTTTTATTATAGTGGTCTGAGTACAGAGAATAGGAAAGTGGAATGTAAGAAGTCTGTATGTGGGAAAGCTTAAAGTAGTATGTGATGAGATTGAGAGGTTAAATATTAACATTTGAGGAATTAGTGAACATCGTTGGAGAGGCAAAGGATATTTTACAACTGAAAACGGAAGTCTTTTCATATATTCTGGTAGAGACGTCGGAGGCCAGAGCGGAGTAGCATTTTATTTAGATAAAACAACTGCAAAGGCTTTAATGGGATATAACCCAGTTAGTGATAGAATCCTCACTATTAGGCTTAAAGGCCGTCCCAAAAACAAAACAAAAAAACACAACTCTCATACAGATATATGCGCCTACTACAACGGCAGAGGGGACAAAATGGAAGATATTTACAGCACACTGCAAGACACATTAAATAAGATTGGTGATAATGATATAATAATAATGGGAGATTTTAATGCTAAAGTAGGTACAGGAAGAACTGAAAATGAGAGACACGGTTTAGGAAAATTTGAATTGGGAAATAGAAATGATGCAGATGATATCATTGGCACCTTGCCGTCTTGAGATGATAGTTTGTGCTTCAAAAAGGCATAATAACTTTTACCCATGGCAGTAGCGAATGTGACTTATAAGGCCAATTCGCGCTGTAAATGTTTGTTCACAGTGGGTGCATATGAATACGTGGTCATTTCCACCATCATGCACCATCTTACGTCTCACACGCTCTGCAATAATTTTCTCCTTTGTCTTTATTCCATTTCTGATGTTTGCCCTCCATGCAACACGTTCAGCGGCGACTTGCTCCCAATGTGCATTATCAATGCCTGTATCAATCATGTCCCGCTTACACACATCTTTGTATCCTAGTAGAGGCCGACCCTGAGATCTCTTACCCATCTGTAATTCACCAAAAAAGATGTCCTATGGTATTCTACCATTATCCATGCTCCTATTGTCCTATCCATATAAGTCTCCGAAGACTGAGCATGGAATAAACCTTTACACAACCTGATTTTTCCAATACTTCAGTATTTGTGATTTTGTCTTGCCACTTAATACCAAGAATTCTTCTCAGACACCGCATATGAAAGCTATTTAAACGTTTCTCTTGGTGTGAGTAAGTTGACCAAATTCAGAACAAGCATTGAAGAATGCAGATAGTAGACATTGTAATTATTCCTCAGAGTGGGTCGTAACTGCAGCATCATCTGCAAAAAGCAACTCTCTGATCAGCACCCTCCTAATTTTGGTCTTGGCCTTTAATCTCTGAGCATTGTAGTGGCCGCCATCTGAGTGTGAGTGAATGTATATACCACCATCCTGATCACGAAAGGCATATTTCAGTAGAAGTGAAAAATATTCCAAAGAGGGTGGGAGCTAGTACACAACCTTGCTTAACTCCACTCTTGATTTCAAACTCTTCAGAAGTTGCACCATCAAACTTGATTATACCCCTCGTGCCTGAGTGGAATGATTCCACAATAGACAGAAGAGTTGGCTGGCAGCCAATCTTCTTTAGTGCCTTGAACAGACCCTCACGACTGACCAGATCAAATGCTTTTGTGAGGTCGATGAAGGCAATAAACAGTGGTTGATTCTGTTCACGGCATTTTTCCTGCATTTGTCGCAATGAGAATATCATATCAATGGTAGACCGGTTCTGTCGAAAGCCACACTGTGATTCGGGGTAGACTTGATCTCCTAGAACTTGACGTCTGCGCAGAACGCAGATGATAAGATGATAAATAATATCTAAGATAAGATGATAAATAATATATATATGATTAATAATAAGATGCAGATGATAAATTAATTGAATTGTGCACTGAAAATGAGTTAACGATAGCCAATACACATTTTAAACAGCACCCAAGAATACTCTTCACATGGAAGTCCCCGGACAGTATTACCAAAAATCAAATAGATTATATTTTAATACAAAGAAGATGGAGATCAATCATAACATCTGCAAAAACCTTACAGAGTGCAGACTGTGATACAGATCATCAGTTAATAGAAGCAGATCTGAAATTAAAACTCAAAAAGCTTACCCGAGGACCAAGGCCACTTCGTTTTGATCTCACAAAAATACTAGGTGCATACAACGTAGAAGTTAGGAACCGTTTTGGGGCTTAATGTCCGTACAAGAGGAAATTACACCTGATGAACTGGCAATACAAGCTAGAGATATCTTGATAACAGCAGCCAAAGATTTAATTCCGACCAGGAGTAAGCAACATAGGCCATAGATTACACCATGCACGTTAGAATTAATAAAACAACGAAGGGAACTGAAACAGAAAGGAGAAACCGAAAACAGTAGGATGAAGTATACATCTTTATTTAACACGAGAAATGAGAAAGAACACAAGAAAGGACACAAACCAATATATACAAGATTGTTGTATTAAAATAGAGCTATATCATAAAAATGGAAGAGATTACGAAATGTTCAAAGAAATAAAGTTATTGACAAGAAATGTTCTACCTCAATTAAATGTTATCTGTGACAAGTTAGGAAATACCTTAACAGAATCTAGACACATTCTAGAAAGATGGCAGTAATACTGCAGTGGAATGTATGATATGAATGACTGTGAGAATATGAATGATATACATGAACCAATGACAGCAGAAACAGAACCTGAACCCTCATTAGATGAAATTGCATGGGCAATAAAGAACCTGAAGAATGGCAAATCACCAGGATGTGATGAGATACCAGCTGAACTAATTAAAGCAGGAGGAGAAGAAAGCATACAAATCTATCACGCATTATGTTAAAAGATATGGAAATATGGTACATGGCCAAAAGATTGGAAGAGAACTATCTTCATCCCAATATTAACAACGGGCAACCTGAAATTAAGCACTAACTATAGAACTGTTGCCCTGATCAGTCATGCAAGTAAAATTCTATTAAAAATCATAATGGGAAGACTTCGTAAGAAAATGGAAGAAGAAATTAACGTGGTTCAAGCTGGATTTAGACAAGGAAGAGGAACAAGAGATCACATACTCAACATGTGTTTCATAATAGAGAAGTGCAGAGAATTTAATGTAAACCTATTCTCATGTTTTGTGGATTATTCAAAGGCATTTTACTGTGTACAACATCAGACGCTTTGGGAAATCATGAGGAATATGGGCTTTCCATTACATGTAGTTTTTTTTTCGCATATCCCTTTACAGGACATCGCTGTCAACATCAGCATCTTTCAGCTGATTGTTGATTTCTTGGCAAGATTACGCTCAGTAGTTTGCCATTGCTTTCTGAGCGACCGGCTCACATACCCCCTAAGTTACCGACGCGAAGGGAACCGCTACCAATTCTCACGCACATCACGTTACTTACGAGAGTATACGGGATTACGGAGAAAGTCGTGTAACCTCTAGACCAGGGAGACCGGCATTACATGTGGTACAACTCATAAAAATGCTCTGTATAGACCAACAAGCAGCAGTTAGAATAGATGGCGAGACATCAGATTGGTTTGACATCAAGCAAGGTGTCCATCAGGGCTATGTGCTGTCACCCTTTGTGTTTAACCTGTACGCCTAAAATATAATGAGAAATATCAGAGATGATATAATCAAGGAGCTATATGATGCCCTAAATATCGGTGGTCATGACATACCAGAGATTCTATATGCTGATGATACAGTATTACTATCCACATCACAGAATGGTATAGAAAACTTAATAACATCAACCCAAAGAAATAGTGAAAATCACAACTTATATCTTAACATAACAAAAACAAAGATAATGCATACAGATAAAAGTACTATCTTCTTCTTCTTCTTCAGCGTTCCGAGCCATTGAGGTTCTTTGCTGCAGATACAATCCGTCTCCATTCGTCTCTCTGGTTGACCTTCTCTTGCCAGTCGCTGATTCCAAGTGCTTATAAGTCTGTGTATATATTATCTCCCCACAGTCTTCTTGGTCTACCTCGGGGTCTATGGTCATTTATTTTCTGAGTGTAAGTGAGTTTTGTTTCCCTATTATCTTCCATTCTTTCTATATGCCCCAGCCATTATAGTCTATTAGCCTTCATGAAACCAGTGATTAGCGGGGACTTAAACAGATCATAAATGTCTTTGTTGCTTCTTCTTTTCCACTCTCCACTTTCTGTATCCCTAATGGGTCCAAAGATGCGTCTTAAAACTTTGTTCTCAAAGATTTGTAGCAAGGCTTCGTCTCCTTTCGTTGTACTCCAGATTTCAGAGCCATACAGCACAACTGGTCTGATCAGTGTTTTGTATATTGTGATCTTGGTGTTACGAGATAGCGCCTTTGATTTTAGTAGATGTTGTAGTGCATAGTATATCTTATTTCCAGAGTTGATTCTAGTTTGTATTTCTTCCCTTATGATGTTGGAGCAGTTGAAGATTAGTTAGTTAGTTAGTTAGTCTTTCCTCTTGAGCCTAAGGCGGCGCATAGGGCAGAAGTCCTGTCTCTCCATGCTTGGCGGTTCGCTGCTACCTGTTGTAGATCTTGGATATTTACTTGGCCATTGAATGAGCCTTCTCTAATGATGGTTCTACGCAGGGTCTCTCTTGGTCTTCCCCGTTTTCTTTTCCCTACTGGTGACCATATGAGGGCTTGGTAGGGGAGTCTTGACTTGTCCATTCTGAGTACATGGCCGATGTAGTTCCAACGGCGTCTTCTTATGAAATTGGATACTGTATCTTGCTTAGTCTCTTGTCTTATTTGCGAATTGGTTCTGAAGTCTGTCCAGTGGATGTTTAGAAGTCTTCTAAGACATTTGTTCTCAAAATTGTCTAATTTTTTATCTAAAGCTACCGTTGATTTCCAACTTTCACAACCATACGTTAACACTGGAACCACACAAGAGTTGAAGATTTTAAGTTTTGTGTGTTTGCTGAGTGTCTTTGACTTCCAGATGTTTGACAGCTTATTGAAGGCACTAGATGCCAGTGCGATTCTAGATGATATTTCTGGTGTTGAGTCCCCTGTAGATGTCATTTTGCTTCCTAGGTATGTAAAGCTGTTGACTTTTTCAAGAACGTAGCTGTTCAATTTGGTGTCATCTGAACTGGTGGTAAGATCAATAGTCTTTGTTTTTGTGGTGTTAATTTGGAGACCAATTTGTCCTGAAACATTTTGGAGGTGGTTTATTTTCTCTTGGGCATCCGGGTGTGTTGAACTCAAAAGCACTATGTCGTCGGCAAAGTCCAGGTCTTCTAGAATTTTGTCAACCCAATGGATACCCATATTTGTGTTGTTTGTGCATTTGCGCATGACCCAGTCGATAGCTATTCCAAAAAGCATCGGTGATAAGACACAGCCCTGTTTCACTCCTGTTTCGACTGAGAACCAGTCAGAGTTGCCTGTTTCTGTTCTTACGCAGCAACGTGTTTCTTTGTAGAAAGATTTTATGACGTTGGTATATTTGGTAGGAAAACCATAGATGTTAAGTAGATTCCAAAGTGAAGGACGGTGGATACTGTCGAAGGCTTTTTGAAAGTCGACAAAGTTGGTGATTAATTTCGACTGGAATTCTACGGAGTCTTCAATGATTATTCTGAGGGTGAAAATGTGGTCTATGCATGACCGTTTTGGTCTGAAGCCTGCTTGTTCTTCTCTGAGTCTTTCATCTATCGCCTTTTTCAATCTCTCAAGTAACATGCTACAAAAAAGTTTTCCTGGTACTGACAATAGAGTGATACCACGCCAATTATTGCAATCAGACATATCGCCCTTTTTAGGCAGTTTGAAAATTACACCATCTTTCCATTGTTGTGGTGGGGATTCGCTTTGCCAGATTTCATTGATCAGCTGTAACAAACGTTGTAAGGTGTTCTCATCTGCTGCTTTGAGCATTTCTCCTGAGATTTCATCTTCACCAACAGCTTTGTTGTTCTTCAATTTTTTGATGGCTGCTTTAATCTCTTCCATGGTGAATAACTCGCAGGAGGCATCTAATGGGGGCATAGTAATTTCTCCATCCAGGTTAGGAACAGTGTCAGGCTGCGGTCTATTTAATATTTCTTTGAAATGTTCTGCCCATCGTTGCTTTTGAAGGTCATCGGAAAACAATTGATTGCCTTGTTTGTCTTTGATGGGTATATTTGGTGTAGGTGAGTGATTGCATAGTTGCTTCATGATTGAAGATTGTACCCAGGTATTTGTATGTTTCCGTTCTTTTAATGGTCATATTATCTATTTGTATGTGGCCAGAGTTTTTAGCCATTCCTTCTCTTGAAATTACCATATATTATGTCTTATCTTGGTTGATAACCTGTTGGGCTTTTCCTTTAAGTGAGTCAATATTTCCAATGTCTTTTGTTAATTTTCCCCTATAATATCTATATTATCTGCATAACCAAGCAGCTTGGATGTTCCTCCAATATCACATTCCTCCTTTACCTTCCTTACAACTTTCTCTAGAGCCAGATTGAAGAGTAGCGGCGATAGTGCATCACCCTGTTTCAAGCCAGATGTTATTTGGAAAGGGTCTGATTTCCTGCCTTATATGTTACTATATTATAAGTATCTTCCATGCATAGTCTGGTCATGTTGATTAACTTCCTTGGTATTCCAAATTCCCGCATAGCATTCCATAGACTATTCCTATGGACACTATCATAAGCCTTTTTAAAACCCACAAAAATGTTATGGAGATCTCTTTTATATTCCCAATTTTTCTCGGCTATTTGTCGTAAGATAAATATCTGATCTATTGTTGATCTGTTTTGTCTAAAACCCGCCTGGTAGTCACCTAATATGTATTCTTAATATGGTTTTAGTCTATTTAGTAGTACTGAGGATAGTATCTTATAGCTTATGGACAGTAGTGATATTCCTCTATAATTTTCACACTGGAACTTGTCTCCTTTCTTAAAGATAGGCATCAATAATGACTCTTTCCAGTCATGGGGTAATTCTTCAGTCCTCCAGATTTTTATTATTAGTTCGTATAGCTTTAGATGTAATGCATGGCCACCTGCCTTTATAAATTCAGCAGCAATTCCATCAGCCACAGTTGCCTTATTGTTTTTAAGTCGTGTGATTACATATAGGATTTCTTCAAATGCAGGTTCTTCAATTTGTGGTTCACAGTTAGAACCTCTTCATGTAGGAAAGTGTTACTTGGAGCTTCACAATTTAGTAATTCAACAAAGTATTCTTTCCATGTGTTGCACATTTCCTCATTGGTATTTATCATATTCCCATTTTTGTCTTTTAAACCATATGTGTTGTGTTGGTGCCCTCGTTTCATTGACTTCAGTTCTTTAAAAAAAACTTTCTGGATTCGTTTTTCTGGTGACTAGTTTCCATATCTTTGATTATATTACTCATATATTCTCGCTTCTGCAGTCGAACTATTTTTGTAGGTTCTTTACATTCATTTCTATATTGCTCTTCCTTTTGAATGTTGTTGATGTCATTTAGCCATAGCTGTCTGGCATTCTTTTTCCTAATGACTGCTTCTTCACATTTTGGATTGAACCATCTGTTCTTTCTATGCGTGGTTAACACACCGAGACAATTTTCTGCGGTAGATTGAATTGTATTCTTGATGTTCAGCCAAGTTTGGTCAACGCTTACCTCCAACGGGTTTTGTAGAATTTCAAGTTTACATTTTATTTCATCTGCAAATTTCTCTTTGACTGTAATTTTTTGTAGTTTTTCTCTGTTATATGTTGGGTATAACCTTTGCAGTTTAGCATAGAAAGCTCTCTTAAGTTTTATTTTAAACTTTGCCCCAACGAGGTAGTGGTCGCTGTGGCACTCAACTCCTCTATAGCTTCTAACTTGTTGGAATAGAGAGAAAAAGCAGCGGCTGCAGCAGGATATAACAATATGAAATGGAAACAAATAGGTATATTAAACTCCTGCGAGAAAAAACGAACTAAACATCAACAAACGTTGCACATACCTTACAAGGAGATCCACGTGTCGCGAAATACAGGTGAAAAATCCGAAATCAGAAGCACTCAATAAATATAAAAATGAATAATAAAATAAGATAAAATACACACGAACGCATACAATACGACACACAGACGTTTCGATTCTCAGAATCTTTGTCAATGACAACACAGCTAACAACGAGATACAGCATACGAAAGACCACAATACACTAACACACGATCTATAACTTAGCCATGTGAGGCCGAAAAGGTGACTTGGCCAGCTGCGGAGGCGCTTGTAAAAATGGGTTTCCAAAAAGGATTTGAGTAGCCAAAAATATGTGAACAGTCTGCTATGAAAATATAGGAAAGTGAGGACAATTAAGTCTAGATATGGGGATTGGGGGGGGGGGGGGGGGGGGGGGGGGGGGGGGGGGGGAGGGGGCCCAGCATAGTAATAGATGGTGTGAACAATTGGGAAAGATGCCACAGTTATACTGTAGCGTCCACAACCGTATTAATTCCGGCTGGGTGGATGCATCAGTAGTAGGAAAGCGGGTAACTAAGTATGATTTCTGGATTGTGGTGCTGGATTGACCCCAATCCAGCTGGATTAGGGTTAGGGTTAGGGTTAGGGGTTAGGGTTAGGGGGTTAGGGTTAGGGGTTAGGGTTAGGGTTTAGGGGTTAGGGTTAGGGTTAGGGTTAGGGGTTATGGTTAGGGGTTAGGGGTTAGGGTTAGGGTTTCTGTCTTCTCCTAATTATACTTTCTGGATTGACTTCGCTGGATTGCCCCCAAATCCAGCTCGGGACCAGGGCGGTTTGGGTAGGGTGGGTATCTAAGTCATATGTAAGGGGTGATACATCTAAGAAAAGACATGTTTTTCTAAGGGCAGATAACTGAGTTTGTGTATAATATTTTAACTAATTTAAAAAAAATAAAATAAAAATAAAAGAGAATCAGAGGCGCGCGGGGCGGGCGGCGAGCGCAGGGTCGGTCGCGGGCGGCAGTCGCTTGGGTGCCGTTTGAAACCAGTAACACAGTGTCTTGTAGTAACCACATGGCCAGTCATTTCTGAGTGCCCACACGGCCGGTCAGTGACGAGTATGGGTGCTGGGGCTAGGTGGATCGAACCCTCGAGGTGCACCGGGTGTCATATGAAAAATTGTAATAAGTAAAAAGGTAAATATGGTGTGTATATGAGCTGTAGTGTGTCGTAGTGGTCTATACACTATCATATAGATTACACCTATTCAAATGAAAACCTTAAAACAGTAAAGATGGCCTGTAGTAACGGTTGTAAGGGGGCGTGGCTTAGTGTTATTCGTTGTTAAGGAGTAGATGAGGGGAGCATTAGCTAGAGAAGTGCTTCTGAACATATTAAAGGGGTGGGTGTTTAGCGAAGTGGCTAAGTAAATGCGTCGGTTCCTTGCTAAGAGACAGAGGAGTTGCTAGATAAAGGCTCCAGGTCGTTGTCAAGGGGTTGGTGAGTGTAGAAATAGCTAGATAACTGCCTCTGATCCTTGTTAAGAGGTGGGAGAGGGATGGAGTGGTTAGATAATTACGCCCGTTCCTTGGTAAGAGCCAGGGTGATCGAGTGGAGAAGTGGGTAACTATTTGCATGGAGGTCTACCACCGACACATTCAACGCATAATGACGGCGTCGGTAGTCAGAAGACCAAGGATATTTTCATTATATGTCTATTGTAAAGGGGTCGACTGTTTATTATAACGTTGGTTACTATTATCTGTAGTGGATGGGACTTAAATACTATCAGCATACCGGTTACAGCTTTTCAAATGAAAACTTTGAAAGTGTAAAGATGGCCGATGGTTTTAGTGGGTATGACTTTGTGATATTCGTTGTTAAGGGGTGGGGTGAGTGGATGAGTAACTAGATAAACGCTTCCGAACACTATCATCGGTTTCGAATCCCAATGGGGCGGTCTAGTGGTAGAAGAAATATTGATAATATTTGGTTACTTAGTTGAGATTTCGAGCTCTGGTGTTATTAACCCGGCTATGTTTAGAATAGGAGAGGTGGTGTGCTGGTTGCGGAGTATGTTTAGGTGGTACCCCAGACACTGTGGAAGTGACGGGTTCGAATCTCGGTACTTTGTCGTTGGTAAAATTGCCAGTCACCAATATGTGGGTCTCTAGTTGATCATAAGGGTTAGGGTCGCTTTGGCCGGCCTTGTCGCCGTAGCCACAAGTCCCCACCGGTGATGAAAAACACAGGCACCAGATTTCACCATTGTACCTACGAGTTACAAAATATAACCTAACTTAAAATCAAAATATGATATACCCAATACCATAAACCAGGTGTTACAAATAATCGATACGCATCTTCATAACGGTAATCCATGGGATTATCATCCTCGTAATGACCAAGTCGGGTTATTGATATTTTCTGATATTTCCCGCCATTGCAAATAGTTCCGATTTTAAATAAAGGTTTTAACAAGTTGGAAATCTTTAAGGGTTTAAACCCCTTTTGTGGGTACATCCAAAAAAAACAATAACACTACCCTCGATTTTTCTCATAATCGCCGATTGGAGATTTTTGGTTAGGTGTACGTGTCCTTATGCGTTAAAACAGGTGGGATAAAATTTGGAGATATACAAACAGTATCAGCATTGCCCCTCTGATTTTAATAGCAGTGTCGTTTTCTGGGCATTGAAAGCTGAGGTTTGAAAAAAGGGTAGTGTATAGTTTAGGAGTTTTAAGATTGACCAGTATGTGAGGTGATACGGCCACCCTGTCAGTCATTTGTAGCTGTGTTGTGAATTGTCGCCATTGCATTCCGGGGGTGAAAATAATCAAAAACATTTCATATAAACTCAATAGAATGCCTTATATACTGCACTGCGAAATTGGCTAAGTCTACTTTTGGAAAGTACGTGTATCCAGGGATCCGGTTACATGCTTTTAATTTTTGTATATAGGAAAGCTCATTTACGTATAAAAATTTTCGAGTAAGTTGCCTTACAAATGGTAAGTGTCTATGTGCTCTATGTTGTATGTTTATTATGTTTCCTTGTAGTATTTGGGGGAGTTTATGCGGTGAATTTAAAAAACGATGTCTCAGAAACACAACGCCAATGGCATTAGAGGGTTTTCAACTTTTTCTGTCACTGACTCGCTTCACAGTCATACAAAAGTAAAAGGTTCTATGTAGTATTTAAAAACCACTTTTTTTATTTCTAAAACATTTGGGCCAACTTTTATTAGTCAGTATGTTTTCCAACTTGAAAAGGGAAAACCCTTCATCCAGCGATTTTTGTTCTAACGCTTTAAAGAAACCCTCCCTACAGACAGTTTTTTTTTCCTGTCCTTGTAGATCCCCTTGGGCTATTTTTCCCCGTTTCATGTTTCCGGGTCTTACTCGGTATGATTTAGTTGTGGTAAAAGTAAACCAACATCTCACAAAGGATAGAAATGTTTTCCACCATGTATAGGGACATGGGGGGAAACGGCTACATCGGGAAAGGGGGCGCCCATCCCGTCACATGCGTATGGATACAGCGAGACGCGTCGTTAAGAGGGATACTACAGGGGAAAAAAAAACGGTTTCTGTAGGCGATAACCAGGGACCTAACTCGTGATGACCACCATGTCGGGAATGATCTTTCCCCATCTTTAAAATGGCGCGGGGGTTTAAAAGGGTCTTCCTTCTCTATCGTTTCTATGTCCGAGTCGTCATAGGGTCACAAAGGGAACGGCAAAGGGAAAACCGAAACTACTACTACCGAGGCCATATACTCACAAGGCCGTTTCGAATACAGTATACACAACTATAACCAAGTCATCACTGTGTTCGACTAACCCATTCTCAAAGACATAGGGGGAGTTTGAGCAACGAAGCCAGTTGGGGCAGGTGTACCTTTTACTTAACAGCAAGGGGTCATACACCGACGAGGGGTTTAGCTATTTTTATCACCTGTATAAATTTACCTGTGGGAAAACAACAAGCTTCCCCGGGTCAATCTTAAGGGGGTCTCATATAACATACAAATCATTTACCCGCTGGGTGGAAAACCCCGCAGTTATCGCGGCTCAGAGCAGCAATTTACACTTTCATTAACTCTTCTGCCTGGGCCAAAAGGGTCTTTGCATCTTTCCCAAAAACCTATTTCCAATACCAATACTTTTTTTTCCAATGTGTCGGCTCATTGCACATTCACATTTAGACAAAGGACAGGTGTTAAGTTCCACTCCAAAAATCAAAAGAAAAAAAAATTTTTTCCCCCAAAATTTTTTTTAAAAAGTTGGCCAAATATAGAAAAAATTCGACCAGACTTTTAAAATATGTAAAATTTGTTAGCCAAACTTATTTAAAATGTGGTCAAAATAAGAAATATCTCACCAAACGTAAAAATAGGAAAAGGCTAGTCAACTAATGAACAAATGTTGGCCAAATACAGAAATATCTCGACCAACTTATAAAAATTGGGAAAAACAACTTTTAACCCAAACTGACAAAACTGTTACCCAAATAAGAAACTCCGACCACCATAAAATGTTTGTTTTTTTTTTAGCCAAACTGAAAAAAACAGTTGGTCAAAATAAGAAACGTCTCGACTGACATTAAAAAAATAGGAAAAATGGAAACCCAAAATTTAATTAAAAAAGGTGTCCAAAATGGGAAATATCTCGCCCAAAATTATAAAAGTGGGAAAAATTGTTCGTCAAATGTGACAAATATTGGGCAAGTAGGAAATCATGTTACCCAAATAGGAAAAAAATCGATCAAACTTATAATGTCTCCCAAACTTTTTAAAATGTATGAAAAATTTGTTAGACAAAATGAAAAATTTTGGCCCAAAGTAAAGAAAATCTCATCCAAATTTATAACAAGTAAGAAAACATGCTAGAAAAATCAAAAAATTTGTCGATGAAGTTATACAATAGCGAAACGATGGACAACTTATAAAGATGTCGACCTTTATAAAAAAATGTTTTACCCAAATAGGAAAAAATATTAACCAATTTTTGAAATATTCTCGACCAAACTTACAAAAAGTAGGAAAATATGTCGACTAAAGAAGGAAAAATTTGTTAGCCAAAGATGAAAATATTGGTCAAGTAAAGAAATATCGCATCCAAATTTTTAAATGTGGGAAAAACTTTTTTAAACCCAAAAATGGGGAAAAATATTGTCCAGTAAAACCATGTTTCAACTAATTTATAAATATTTTCGTAAATCTTTTTAAAACTTGGGAAAATGTGTTAACCAAATGGGAAAAATTTTGGGCCAAGTGGAAAAATATCTAAACCCATACTTAGGAAAGGGGAAAAAGGTGTAACCTTTTGAAAAAAAATTAGCCAAGTAAAGAAAAATTTACAAAAAAACTTAAAAACTGAGGAAAATGTGTTAACCTAATGAGAAAAATATCACCAATTGAAAAAAAAGTTACAAAAAAATTATAAAACTTAGGAAAATGTGTTAACCAATGAGAAAAATATCGCCCAATGAAGAAAAAAGTTACAAAAAACTTATAAAAATTGGGGAAATGTTTTAAACCTAATGATAAAAATATTGACCAAGAAAAAAGAAAAACGTACACCAAATTCTAAAAAGTAAGAAAATTTGTTAACCAAAAGGGAAAAATATATGGGCTAAACTATGAAATATGATGCCCGAAGTAAAAAAATGTGTTAACCAAATGGGAAAAATTTTGGCCAAAACATAAAACATCTCGACCAAACTTAAAATATCTCGGAAAAATTAAAAAAAAAGTAGGAAAAAATATTGCTTCTGTAGTTATGTCAAACGTATCTTGAACTTTTTTTTTGAACAGACATTCACAAGACATAATCATCAACGAACACTTTCCCTCTTTTACATTACCGAAAACTCCAACTTATCAGTCCAGAGTATCCACTAAAGAAGCACTTATGCATACTAATCCCCCAGCTCTTACACCCTTGGTTTTTTCTTTTCTAACAAAAAGTGTCTCTGTCTTTCATGATAGCTTCACAATTTTTTCTATGTTGCACCACTAACCTCCAAACCTTCGTTGCACATGAGCTCTAATGAAACAGTCATAACAAAATGTATGCAATGGCAATCTGTGGCTCCACCTGGGATAGTTTCAATATCATCTGAGTATTCGTCAGCAAAGACCCAAATTCCCATGGCTGAAAATCTTCAACTTTTTTAAAACCCACAATGGCTGCTACACAAACCCTTCCATGGTCCATCTTTAAAACAATACAAAGAGTGTTCTCGAAGTCTAGCTAACATAGCATTGCTTACTTGTCCACCTCTATCACACTTTGTCATTTCAAAGCTGCAATAGCGGCAAGTCTGCAAACCCACCAACAGTGTCTTTTAAGTCGACCTTTTTTAAAACAGGGTCTCCCTTTTTGAGCCCTTGAATCCCTTACCACATGGGGTCTAACCGCTTTCACGTTTCATACCAAATAACATTAACATCTCTTTGATTACAGAACAGCTGTTTTTCTGCTGACTAGGCAGTTTTTCCCAAACCTCGGGAGAAAAAATGCATATGCCCCTAACCTACTGGGCGCTATTCTAGAAAAAACGAATATGGTCATCGACCAGCACCCCTAGCAGAACTTGAAAAAACAACAACAGAGCTTGGGTTTTTGAGACGAATGATTTGGGGCCCCCTTTGGGACTACCAGAGTGACATAAAAAACGAAAACAAACACTTTCTTACTAACCCCAAACCCCAAGTATACATCATCAATCCCAACCCTTTCCAAACCCTACACAACAAACCCTTTTTTAAGAGACATAGATACAAACCCGTGTTAGAAAAAGAAAAAAAAATTTTGGGGATTAATTTTAATTAAAATTTAAAATAATAAAATCCACTTTTTATTGCGCAAGTGTAAGCCCTTTATATGTGTCCTATACCTAGCCTATACCTATACTTTCCTTTATACGTAAAATTTTGTGAAGGGAGCAATAAAAGTGCGATTTATTAGTTTTAAATTTTTTTTTAAAAAGTAATCACTAAATTTAACTTTTCATTCTAAACACTGGTTTGTATCTATGTCCCCTTAAAAAAGATTTGGTTTTAAGTTAGGGTTAGGGTTAAAGGGTTTGGATTAGATGATGTATACTTAGGGTTAGGGTTAGTAAGAAAGTGTTTGGCTTTTATTTACCCGGGAGCCAAGGAATGCAACCCCATTTCGTCTCAAAACCCAAGCTCTGTTGTTGGGTTTTTTTTTAAGTTTGCATAGGGTTGCTGGTCGATGACCATTTCGTTGTCTAGAATAGGCGCCAATAGGTTAGGGGGCATATGGGTTATCTCCACGAGGTTGGAAAAAATGCCTAGCAGCAGAAAAATCAGCTGTTCTGTAATCAAAGAGAATGTTAATGTTTTTTTGGTATGAAACTTGAAAGTCGGTTAGACGATGTGGTAGAGGGTAGTAAAGGGGCTCAATAGGCAGACGTGCTTTAAAAAAATCGACTTCAAAAACAGACACTGTTGGTTGGTTGCAGACTTGCCGCTTGCAGCTTGAAATGACAAAGTGTGATAGAGGTGGACAAAGTAAGCAATGCTATGTAGCTAGGACTTCGAGAACACTTTTGGGATTGTTGAAAGAGGGGACCAATGGAAGGTTAATGAGCAGCCATTGTGGTATAGAAATTTGAGATGTCAGCCAGGGAAAAGTGGCTCTTTCCCTGACGAATACTAAATATATTAAAACTATCCCAGGTGGAGCCACAGATTGCATGCCATACTTTTTGTTATGACTTTTCATTAGAGCTCATTTTCAACGGGGTTTTGGAGTTGTTAGTGGGGGCAACAAGAAAAGTGTGAAGCTATCTATGAAAAAACAGAGACACTTTGTGTTAGAAAAGAAAAAACCCAAAAGTGTGAAAGCGGGGGATTAGTTGCCTAGTGCTTTCCCCTTTTGTGGGTACTCTGGCTGTAATTTTGGGGTTTTTGGTTTAAATTTAAAAAAGGGAAATGTTTTACGTTGGATTAGGGCTTGTGAAATGTTGTTAGATAAAAGTTCAAAAAATTTCGTTTGACATAACTGGGAAAAAAATAGGGCCACTTTTTTTTTTAAATTTACACGAGATTATTTATAAGGGTTTGGTCGAGATGTTTTTTATGGTTTTTTGGCCAAAAATTTTTCCCCCTTTTTTTGGGGGAACACATTTTTCTTTCTTCGGTCATCATATTTCATATTTAGCCCAAAAATAATTTTTTCCCTTTGGGTTAAAAAAATTTTCTTTCTTTTCAGAAATTTTGGTTTTAAAGTTTTTTTTTGACGGGTCAATAATTTTAAAAATTAATTAACACAAATTCCCTGTTTTTTTTGTTTTTTTGTAACTTTTTTCTTCAAATTTGGGGGATATTTTCTCATTAGGGTTTAAAACCCCTTTTCCCAATTTTTTTTAAGTTTTTTGTAACTTTTTTTTTCAATTTGGGGGATATTTTTCTCATTAGGGTTAAAAACCCTTTTCCCAGTTTTATAAGTTTTGGTCTTTTCTTTCTTCATTGGGGGGATATTTTTTTTCATTTGGTTAACACCCTTTTCCCCCCCCTTTTTTATAAAATATGGTTGAGGGAAATTTTTCCCCCCTTTGGGAAAAATTTTTCCCCTTTGGGTTTAAAAACATTTTCTAATGTTTATAAGTTTGGACGATATATTTATAAGTTAGTTTAAAAATGTCTTTTTTGGGACAATATTTTTCACATTGGTTAAAAAAGTTTCCACTTTTTAAAAGTTGGATGCGATATTTTACTTGACCCAATTTTTTTCCCTTTGGGGTTTAACAAATTTTTCCTTTTTTAGTCGACATATTTCCTATTTTGTAAGTTTGGTCGAATATTTAAAAATTTGGGTTTAAATATTTTTTCCAAATTTGGGGTAATACATTTTTTAAAAAGGGTCGACATTTTTTATAATTTTGCCCATCTTTTCGCCTATTGTTAACTTCAGTCGAAATTTTTTCTTGTTTTTAAATTAGCATTTTTCTTACTTTTTTATAAATTCGGATAAATTTTTTCTTTATTTGGGCCCAAATTTTTTTTTTCACCTTTGTCTAAAAAGTTCATACATTTATAATTTTGGATGAGACATCTATAATTTTTATCGATTTTTTTTTCCTATTTGGCTAACATGATTTCCTACTTGCCCAATTTTTGGGGTTGTTGACTTTTCCCTTTTTTTCCCCTACTTTTCATAATTTTGGGGTCAGATTTTTCCCTAGTTTGGACCCCTTTTTTTTAAATTTGGGTTTCCCTTTTTCCTACTTTTTATAATGTCAGTCGAGCCCGTTTCTTATTTGACCAACTTTTTGGGTCAGTTTGGCTAAAAAAATTTCAAACATTTTATAAGGGGGGTTTTCGAAGGGTTTCTTTTTTTTTTGGCTAACATTTTTGTCGTTTGGCTAACATTTGGGTTTTCCAAATTTTTATAATTTGGTCGAGATATTTCGGTTTTTGGGCCCAACAATTTTTCATTATTTTGACTAGCCTTTTTCCCTTTTTTCCCTTAACTTTGGTTGAGATATTTTTATTTTGACCACATTTTTTATAATTTTTTGGCTAAAAAATTTTTACTATATTTAAAACGTGGGGTCGATATATTTTTTTTTGGCCAATTTTTTTAAATTTGGCTAACATTTTTTTCTATTTGACTGTTGGATTTGGAATTTAAACACCTGTACTTTTGTCTGGAGTAAATGTGGCAAGGACCGACACATAAAAAACTATAGGGGAAATTGGGAAAATATTTTTTCGGGCCGGAAAGATGAAAAGGCCCCAATTTGGCCAGGCAAAAAAAAAAAAAGAAAGGGTTTAAATTTTGCTCCCTCTAAACGCGATAACGCGTTTGGTCGGGCAGCGGGTACATGATATGTCCTGTTATATGGGACCCTAAGATTGATCCGGGGAAGCTTGTTGTATTCACAGGGAATATTATACAGGGGAAAAAATGCTAAACACTCGTCGGGGTATGACCCTATTGCTGTTAAGTAAAAAGGGGAAACCCCCCAACTGGCTTCGTGCCCCACACTCTCCTCTATGTTTTGAGAATGGGTTAGTCGAACACCTTTATGCCTTTGGTTTTAATTTTTGTATTAATGTATTGGGAAATGGGGCCCTTTTGATGTATGTGGCCCCCGGGTTTGTATATTTTGTTTTTTTTTGCCGTTACTTTGACCTATGACGACCGGACAAGAAACGATAGAGAAGGAAGACCCTTTTAAACTTCCGTCCCCCATGTTGACGATGGGGAAAGACTCATTTCCCCTAAAATGGGGGTCATCACGAGTTAGGGCCCCTGTTCAAACGCCCACAGAAAACCGTTTTTTTCCCCTGTTAAATTCCCTCTTAAAGACGCGTCTCGGCTGTATCCTAGCATGTGACGGTTTTGGAAACGCCCTCTTTTTCCCGGATGTACCGTTTTTCCCCCAAAGTCCCTATACCCTGGTGGTATTACATATCTATCTTGTGAGGTTTGGGTTTTTTCTACCACATAATGCATACGAGTAGAGACCCGGACTTGGGAAAAGGGAAAGCTAGCCAAAAAGACACAAGGGCAGGAAAAAAAAACAATGTCTGAGGGGGGTGGCTTTAAAACGTTAGAACAAGAAACCTGTGATGAAGGTTTCTTTGGGAGGGGGGGGTTTGGGAAAAATCCCGACTAATATAAAATTGAAAATGTAATGAGAAAAAAAGAGGTTTAAGTACTACATAGAAACCGTACTTTTTTATTACTGGAAGCGAGGTCAGTGAGCAGACAAGTTTAAATACCTCTAATTCCATTGGGGTTGTGGGGGTTTGGACATCGTTTTTTTTAAATTACCCATGAATCCCCC
>JACEFZ010005233.1:77500-157761 GCA_014155875.1 Cepaea nemoralis | reverse complement strand
ATGTGATTTTCTGACTGACCTGTTTATTCCTTCTATCAACAGTTTAATATAGGCTCGTGTGTTAATCCATCTATGTGCAGTTTAATATAGTTAGTTGCATATCCTTTACAGGTCGTTGTAGTCAACACCAGCTTTGTTTGCTGTTGTGATCTCTTGGCAAATTTACGTTCAGTAGTTTGCCATTGCTTTCCGAACGACCGGCACCCATACCATTTCGTAAAAAACCAACGCATGCATGGTTCAGTATATAGCATAATGCATGATCGATTGAAATTTAAGAAAGTGTGCTCAAGGTGGGTACCCAGACAATTGAAGGAGGAACACAAAATGAACCGATTTGGTCTGTCCTTGCATCATCTCTGTCGATACGAAGATGAAGGAGAAGACATGCTGAACAGGATTGTTACTGCGGACGAATCATGGATGCATCACTAACAGCCTGAATCAAAGCGTGCTTCAATGCAATGGAAACATCCTTCTTCGCCTTGTGTCCAAAGCTTCAAGGTTACGCCATCAGCAGGGAAGGTTATGCTAACAGTGTTCTGGGATTGTCAAGTTCTTCTTTTAACCATTTTCAAGAAGAAAGGTGACAATGTGAATTCTGAATCGTACTGTGAAGTTCTATGGATGCTTCATGATGCAATTCGAAGAAAACGTTCACGACTGCTGACTAGAGGAGTGTTGCTTCTTCATGACAATGCCAGACCACATACGGCTCGATTAACTCAGGGGAAAAGTAACCAACTAAGCTGGGAAGTTCTGGTACATCCACCTTACAGCCCCGACTTAGCCCCTAGCGATTTCCACCTTTTTGGTCCACCGAAAACCCATCTGGGCGGGAGACATTTCGCGAATGACGCCGAAGTTGAATGTGAAGTGAAAACGTGGTTTAGAAAACAGAGCACGCAGTTCTATGCAGCCGGTTTGGGAGGATTGATAAAACGATGGAATAAGTGCATCAATGTTGGTGGAAATTATGTTGAGAAATAAAGGGACAATGTATGTATAAAAATAAACTGGATTCAAGTTGTTACCATATTTAGTTATTTTTCTACAGCCATTTGTGACTTACTTATTGACTTCCTCTCGTATTTAAACATCACCATTATAGGCCCTATATTTTGCACTTAACAGTACAACAGGAACTGACATGACATGACGTGGTAAAACACACATCGGTGCTCGCGCGCGTGCATATACACACACAGAGGACATATGTTATTTGCAAAATGTCTTTTCGTTTTCCAGTTTTCTTAGGGGGGGGGGGGGGGGGACTGGTCTAATTGTTCCTTAGCTTAACTTAGGATATTATCATTTGATAGCATTCAACACAGAGGACATTTTAATCATCGAAGTTTAAGATTATTTTAAAAGCGACCCTTTAATGGCATGACAAAACTTGAGACTTTCTATGTTCAGGATTTTTGTAGCTAGCAAATGTGAATTATAGAATTCAGAAAGATGTGCTCTTTTGTGGGAGATTTCAACATGATGAAAACTATGTTCTTGAGATAGTCACCCTTTGTTTATTCGGAGAGGTAAGTGAAATATAAGAGCCAAATTCATTCATCCATCCATTAATTGATTCACCCAACTATATATCCGTCTATCAATCCATTACGACATCAATCAATCCATCCATTTATCCATCAATTCATTAAGTCATTCATCAATCATTCGATTCATCCGTTGACCCATTCATCGATCCACCCACCTATCCAACTATCCATCCATCCATCCATCCATCCATCCATCCATCCATCCATCCATCTACCTATCGAAATATCCATTAATCGACAAATTCACCTATCCAATTATCCGTCCATCCATCTATCTATCCATCCATTCATCGATCCATCCACCTATACAACTAACAATTCATCCATCCATGCACACATCCATCCAATAATGTATCCATCTATCTATCTATTCCACCATCCACATATCTAAATATCCATTACCAGCTTTCCCTGACCCAGACGATGCTCTGGACCACTGGCTAAAGACCTTTCTAAGTATATTTGATAAACATGTTCCATTTAAGGAAGTTCGTGTTAAACATCACACAAAGCCCCCCGTGGATCACACAGGAGGTAATTGAACTTATGAGAGATCGCGACAGGGCTCACAAAAATAGAGATCCTAACTATGTACCGTAGTCTGAGAAACAAAGTTTCAATATGTTATTCGGAAGGAAAGAAAAACTATTTTAAGAACATAGTAATTGATAAAACCAACACTAAAGATATATGGAAAGCAATTAATACCTTGACAAACAAACACAAATCATCACAATCATTACCATCAAATCAGGGTTACATGTGATCAATTCAGTAGATACTTTCAGTCCGACACAAACCAACTGAAGGTGCAATACAGATGCGCCTCATGACATATCTTTATTATCATCATTCTGTGAGAACAAATGCTATGGACACATTTCCTCAACATACCGCTAATGACGACAACTGAAGTATTTACTCATCTCCGTAATCTAAAAAACAATAACTCATCAGGACTAGATGGAATTAGTAGTCGGATCCTTCGCCATGCTGCACCGGCGATCTGCGAGTCACTAACTTTCTATATATATAATCAATGTCTAACCAGAGGTCACTTCCCATCCAGCCTTTAAAATCGCTACTAAGTGTATCCTCATTTAAAAGCTGGTCCTCTAAACGATCTGTCTCATGAGTAATTATAGACAATTTCCATATTATCCTCATTATCCAAACCGCTAGAAAAGCCCCCTCCACAAAACAACACTAGATCACTTAGTTCGCCATAAACTGATAGTTGACATTCAGTCAGGATTTCGGCCAAAATATTCTTGCCATACGGCACTAACAAACATGATAGAAAACTGGCATCAAAATATTAACAACAATACTCTATGTGGAGCGGTGTTTATAGACTTAGGAAAGCATTCGATATGATAGATCATACTATTCTAATTAAAAAACTAGAAACAATGAAAGTAAGTTTTTAATATAGTGACATTAATAAAATCATTCTTATTAGACAGAAAGCAAGTAGTATCACACAATAAAGTTTTATCTCAAGCCATTACCATTAATATTGAGTACCTCAGGGGTCTATTCTTGGCCCTCTATTATTTGCCATTTATATAAATGATCTTCCATTAAATCTGTCGTCGTCCTGCGATCTATTTGCTGATGACTGCACAGTATATACGAACGCTGTGATCGTAATGTGCTAGAATTATCCTTGCAACAGGAAATAAATAGTGTAGTTAACTGGAGTCATGCAAACCGCATGCAAATTAACATTACTAAAACAAAGTCTATGTTAATAGGAACCAGGCAAAGACTTCACACTCTAAACTCGCAGAGAACTCTTCAGCTGCACATTGGCAGCACGCCTGTAGAAAGTGTCACCGAGCACAAGACACTGGGTGTTATCATAGATCAAAATCTAACTTTTAACTCACATGTTCATGCTCTAGTTAAACAAATAGCCAAAAAGTATACCAACTTGCCAAAATTAAAAATTTCCTTGACGAAAACACAAGAAAGATATTCTATACTTCTCATATACAAACACATATTGATTACTGCTCCACAGTCTGGGATGGATGCTCCAAATCAATAACAGAACGCCTATATTCACTCCAGAAAAGGGCAGTGCGTTTAATTAATGGTGAAAAGCTTACCGACAATTCTAACCTATATAAACGTCTCCGGTTACTGCCACTCCACAAGCGCCTGCTTTTTAATAAGACCAAACTAATTCACAAAATCCTATTCAAAATGCTCCAAGCTACCTTTGGCCATTGTTTAAATATAACGCTAGACATAGCGAACGACTAAATATACTTCATGTCCCTAAACCTAGGATAGACTTATAGAAAACAAGCTTAGCATACTCTGCCGCTCAGTTGTGGAACAATCTTCCACAAGAAATAAAAGACACCACCAATCATGATACATACATTCGCAACCTGTTTGAACACTACCTTAATACAGACTACATGCCCCCATAACAAACAACACAAAAAAGACAATAATGGTAACTTATCTCAAACGACAACTAGCTAAAAAACATTCCCTTATGTATGGCACGTTACACCCCTCCTTAGGTATTACAATGCCCATGTTAAACACTGCCTCAGTGAGTCATTTGTTATTGATTATTTTTCATGCGTTTTAATGTTCTTTTGTTGTCAAAAGTTGCTTCATAAGTGATGTTGAATGAAGAATGTATGAGAGGAAATAGAGAAGAAGGGCAGAATGTCAGACGGGCCTGCGTGCCCAATTCTTAACCCTTTGAAAATAAAGACTTATTATTATTATTATTATTATTATTATTATTATTATTATTATTATTCATTCATCCATCCACACATCTGCCCACCCATCTATCCAACGATCCATCCATTCAGTGCTTGCTTGCTTGTGTTCGCTGGCTGTGAACTCCAGCGTGAAGTCTTGTATGTCGGATGAAGACATCCTGTTGTCCAACATCAGTGTGATGTCATACAGGACCTGAGGTTTGCGTGAGCATCCGTTGTCCCACGTCTGACTTATTGGTGTGCAGACTGGTGGTGCCTCGCCGTGCAGGCAGACACTCTGCGACTTCGGAGGAATCAACGATCCTACTGACTTTAGCCAGGACCCCAAAGGGACCTGTTACCCAGGACGCTCGGCGAGGACGCGTCTATAGGTCTGGGTCAGTATAGAACCCGCCCTGGTGCCTTGGAAACACCTCTGCGTCCCTATCCATTCAGTGACAATCCAATCATTCATTAATCCTTTGAGTGGTTAAGTCTAAACATTCGAACCAGGTACAGATCTAAACCCATGATCACCGAGCAGGCTGGCGAGTGTCTTGCCACAAAGCTATCGCCCCACCCGGAATCATTTGACATTAACCGATTCAGTGCCAAACAAGAAGCATGCCTGGACCAAACATGGTACACAATCAAATGAACAAGTGTTATCATGTAAATTTCCGTTCACTGAGCATTAAAATTGCGGAAAAAACCACGAAAAAAAAAAAAAAAAAAACCGCTATGATGCTAGAATGATGATATATCGTCCTTCTGTCCAAATGGCAGGTCAGATTTGGCGATATATCATCCTTCGGCACTGAATTAGTTAATGTGAATGCATGTGACTTAACAGTATGCGCAAGCGACCAACCAACAAGTCAGCTAACCAACCACTCAGAAGACAATATAGACAGAACAAAGCGCAAATGTACAAGCCATAGACATATAAAATAAAATGATGAATTGTGCCCAAAAACTCGGTGCCTTTTGAAGGGAGAGACACTGATGCAGAAAAAGTGTAGTAGTAGTAATAATAATAATAATAATAATTAATAATAATAATAATATAATAATAATAATAATAATCATGGATACGAAGAAGAAGAAGAAGAAGAAGAGAAGAAGAAGAAGAAGAAGAAGAAGAAGAAGAAGAAGAAGAAGAAGAAGAAGAAGAGGAACAAGCAGCAGCAAGCAGCAGCAGCAGCAGCAGTAGTAGTAGTAGTAGTAGTAGTAGTAGTAGTAGTAGTAGTAGTAGTAGTAGTAGTAGTAGTAGTAGTAGTAGAAGTAGCAGCAGCAGCAGCAGCAGCAGCAGTAGAAGAGAAGAAGAAGAAGAAAGAAGAAGAAGAAGAAGAAGAAGAAGAAGAAGAAGAAGAAGAAGAAGAAGAAGAAGAAGTGGAGACTATGCAGAACAACAACAACAACAAAACCACGACAACAATGAGCTTCAACAACAGCAACAACAATAACAACTAAGAAGAACCTCAAAAACTCAGTAATGAAACGTATATTTATTTCACACGTTGCCTAGTAATTATTTCGAACACCCCCCCCCCCCCCCCCCCATCTTTCAAGTCCCCACTCCACTCCTAAAATAGAACGTTATAACGGAAGCAGGTCCGCCTTCTGGGCTAACGGTAGGTGTCGTGTTTCTCACTAAGGTGTAAGAGTGTCCTCTAATGCCACAAGCCAGACCTATTGTCTTTCTCATTAGTAGAACGGGTATACCCATGGATCGTACCTCTGTAAACGAGGACAGTGTTAAACCATACCCAGGCTATCGCATGTCTTCTTCTTGGGCTCTCTATCTCCCATTGGGGCATAGGCCTTCAACCAAACCTCGCCAAGCGGTCCCACCTTTTGCTACCTCCTGCAGCCCCCTCCATGCCCTCCCTATATTATTCATCTCTGTCTGAAATTCTCTTCTCCGTGTGGTTTTATGTCTCCCACTATTCCGTTTGCCTTGTAGTTCCAGACAAGAGAGTGTCTAGTTACGAGGGCGAGTCATTAAGTAAGTCACACAGTTCTGTGGGATGGCAGGTAAATGTAGTTGGTATTTTCTACAGGTGTCATTAGGTGACAGCAACATCGAACTTTATATTCCCATTTGTCAGATGGTGCTAGGTGTCTCATGCGCATGAGCAGCGCATAAACAAAATGGCAACTGTACTTACAGAGTGTACAACCAAAGAGCAACGTGCTGTTGTGCGTTTTTTTTTTTGGGTGGGCAAACGGACTGCCTGTAAAGGACATTCATAAGGAAATGCTTTCTGTTTATGCTGACTACCAGCCCGAATCGAAGCATGCTTCAATGCAATGGAAACATCCTTCTTCGCCTTGTGTCCAAAAATTCAAGGTTACGCCATCAGCAGGGAAGGTTATACTGACTAGTGTTCTGGGATTGTCAAGGAGTGCTTTTAACCAATTTCAAGAAGAAAGGTGACAGTGTGAATTCTGAATCGTACTGTGAAGTTCTATCAATGCTTCATGATGCAATTCGAAGAAGACGCCCAGGAATGCTGACTAGAGGAGTGTTGCTTCTTCATTACAATGCCAGACCACATACGGCTCGATTAACTCAGGAGAAAATCAACCGACTAAGATGTGAAGTTCTGGAACATCCACCTTACATCCCCCAACTTAGCCCCTAGCGATTTCCACCTTTTCGCGAATTACGCCGAAGTTGAATGTGAAGTGAAAACGTGGTTTAGAAAACAGAGCACGCAGTTCTATGCAGCCAGTTTAGGAGGACTGATAAAACGATGGGATAAGTGCATCAATGTTGGTGGAAATTATGTTGAGAAATAAAGAGATAATGTATGTATAAAAATAAACTTGTTTCAAATTGTTATCATATTTAGTTATTTTTCTAAAGCCATTTGTGACTTACTTATTGACTTCCATTAAAGATACAAAAATATGCACAGACAAATCAGTGAGCTCACGGGAAGAAAAATAAGAGTAAATACAGGGTGTGTTGAAATCAAAACAAAGGAAAGATATTATTGGAGGAATGTACTATAATCAAGAGGTGGAATGAGTATATAAGAGAATTATATGATAGGAGAAAGGACGATTAACAGAAGATAGTAACTTAGACGGTCCACCTATTCTAAAAGAAGGAGTCGCTGACGATGTAAAACATATGAAGAAAGGAAAAACAGCTGGGCCAGATGAAATCACAATAGACGAAATAGAAGTATTAGGAGAATTTGGAGTAGATATATTAACCAAAATGTTGATTGATATTTACAGCAGTGGATATTTACCCAGTGATATGCTGAAATCTGTATTTATAGCTATACCAAAAAGATCAGGAGCAATTGAATGTGAAGATTTTCGTACATTTAACCTCATAGACCATATCACTAATCTTCTACTCAGAATCATAATGATAAGAATCAGAAAGAAAATAAAAATGGAAATTAGTGAAGAACAGTATGGATTTGTGAAGGGAAATTGCACAAACAATGCAATATGCACATAACGAACAATAATAGAAAGGTCAATAGAGAAACAGAAAGACATATATTTATGCTTCATAGATTATTCTAAGGCATATGATAAAGTAAAACATGATGGACTGATTAAAATGTTGGAAGATATCAACATTGATGGGGACGATTTAAGAATAATAAAGAATATATACTGGAACCAAGTAGGAAATAATGAGGGTAGTTATGAACAGATAAAGCTATAGGAGTACGACAGGGGTGTGTCTTGTCACCAGATCTCTTCTCCCTATATCATCATCAAGTTCCGTGCCGACTGGCGTAAGCATTCATAACTCTTCACAGATCTCGGTCTTTGGTTTTCTGGATCAACTCTGCCGTTGATATTCCTTCATGCCACCGTCGCAATCCATCTAGCATCATTTCTCTTGGTCTGCCTCTGCGTCTCTTCTCTATACAGCGAAGTAATAATGAGAGAGATCAAAGAGATGCCAGGAATACTAGTTGGAGGTTACAATATAAATAATATATACTATGTAGATGACACAGATGGTGGCAGACAATTCAACAGATCTACAACAATTCCTGGAGTGCAAGGAAAGGACTCTCCTTGAATACCAAGAAAACAGTAACAATGGTGATATCAAAGAAAATGGTGACTCCAAAATGTGAAATAGAAATAGAAGGAAAAATTCTTAACCAAGTGGATAATTTTAAATACCTAGGGGCATTTATAACAACAGATGGAATATGCACAACAGAGATTAAGAGCAGAATAGGGCAAGCAAAAGCCGCATTTCAGAAAATGAAGAGTATCTTATGCAATAAGTCACTGTCACTGAATGTAAGGAAGAGAGTGCTGAAATGCTATGTAGAACCAGTTTTGCTGTATGGCAGTGAATCGTGGAATGGAAATGAACAAATTAGGAAGAAATTAGAAGCAACAGAGATGTGGTTTATGAGACGAATGTTGCGAATTCCTTGGACTGCCAGAGTAACTGAGTTGAGTTGGGTTGAGTTGAGTTAAGAACCGACATCACTGCACTCAGGACATTCCCATACGTGCTCCGTCCCCTCTTTCAACAGCCAGCGAAGAGTCATACTACTAATAGTTCCCACCGCTATCTGATTGAAAGTTCTCCAGGTCTTCCCTCTCAGTTTTGAGATTCTTCCAGAACCCCTGCCGATCCCCCGCAATCTTATTCTTTTATTTTGTTAGTTATTCTGTCACCCACTCTTACTGGATATGAGTGGGTGCCAGAGTAACTAACATCGACTGCCTGAGACAGGCTAATGAAACTAGAACATTATATACAACCATAAGAAAGAGACAAACAGCTTTCTTCGGTCATGTGATGAGAAGAGCGGCATTGGAGAACATCGTGACAACTGGAAAGATCGAGACGAAGAAAGGCAGAGGCAGACCAAGAGAAATGATGCTGGATGGATTGAGACAGTGGCATGGAGGAATGCAATCAGCAGAGTTGATCCAGAACATCAAAGACCGAGATCTGTGGAGAGCCATGAACGCCTACGCCAGCTGGCAGGGCACTTGATGCTGATGAGTTTGCTATTGATTTCTGGATAGCCGACACTCATACAGTTGTGAAATTTAACGCAAAGCGATCTGCGCCAAAATCGCCTGTGCCTTACTCCGAACCTGGTATGTCGAGATTGTGACACTTCGATCACTCGCATTAAGTCACGAACGCCAACAGAAGATGTGGCAACGGCAAATAATAATAGTCACACTGACGCATAATAATAATAATAATAATAATAATAATAATAATAATAATAATAATAATAATAATAATAATAATAACAACAACAGGAAGTTTCAAATGAAAGCCTTACATGTTTTTTTTATTAAAAATTGTTGTTGTGAGTGTATTCTGAAAACAAAGGTATACAATAAGTGTATCATTTTTCGATGTAGTCACTACTGCGTTCAAAGCAAGTCCTCCAGCGCCATTTAATGTGCTTGGATTTCTGTAGAACAAAATTCTCTGGGGCAACTACTCGGTGTGCCTCACTCGGTCGTAAGCAGTTTGTCACAGAAGTCACTCCGTTTTGAAACTTCCTACTCCACTCATACACTTGCTGGAATGTTAGGCATGTATCACCATACTGGACCTTCATTCACCGATGAATTTCTATAGGTGTCCCTCCATCGTTGGTTTAAAAAAAAACGGATAGCAGAACGCTGCTCAACTCTGGTGCATGTCAAAAGTGGCGGGCCATCTTCAAACTGTCCTTATGACGTCACCTTTTTCGTCTGCACCGTGATGTGACGTGTTTAATAGTCTTCTCATCCTTAACAACACCATTGACAGGTTACTAGACAATGGCATGCTTATTGTAATTTCTATCACACTTTCAAAGTTTTCATTTGAAGCCCACTCGCAACATGAGGAGGGGGGAGGGGGGCGGGGAAGATGGAATGAAGAAAGAAGAAGAAAGAAAGAAAGAAAGAAAGAAAGAAAGAAAGAAAGAGGTAAAGAAGAAGCAGAAAGCTAGAAAAGCATTTAACTCATAACGAAAATGAACACACACTCACGCACACACACGCACGCACGGACGCACACACACACACACGCGCGCACGCACGCACGCACACGCACACGCACACACACGCACATGCGCATGCACACGCGCACGTACACACACTCACACACACACAAAGCAGAGCGTCGTGGGAGATCTTTCAAATACAAAATAAAGCAGAACAGACGTGAGCAGAATAAAAACACAAATATGTGAATAAAGAAGTCTAGCCCAGTAAATTTAATATAGCATTTTTATTTCTGCCGCAAGAGCATTTCTTGATTAGAACTGCTAATTTCCATGAATCTTGACAACCGAGGCTTTCGGTTTTTCCATTCCACTTTGTTTTCTTTCTTTCTTAGTGTATATCGCCTTTGTGTGTGTGTGTGTGTGTGTGTGTGTGTGTGTGTGTATGTGTGTGTGTGTGTGTGTATGTGTGTGTGTGTGTGTGTGTGTGTGTAGGAAGTGGGGGGGGGGGGGAAGGGGGTTCATTTTATTGTTTACTGGCTTTCTTTTTTTGTATCGTTATGTTGTGTTTGTTTGTTTCTCTCTGTCTTTCTGTTTGTCTGTCTATATATCTATCTGTATATCTGTCGGAGATCTGTCTGTATGTCTGTTTATCTGTCTGCCTACTGACTGCTCGAGGTCTTTCTTTCTTTCTTTCTTTCTTTCTTTCTTTCTTTCTTTCTTTCTTTCTTTCTTTCTTTCTTTCTTTCTTTCTTTCTTTCTTTCTTTCTGTCTTTCTTTCTTTCCTTCTATCTGTAGTTTGTACTGTTTGTCTTTATATTCAATCCTTATTTCACTTTTTCGTTATTTATTTCTATCTTACATATTTGGTTAAACGTGTCATCAGTATGGGAAGCGGGAAAACTTACGGCGATGGCCGTGTGCAAAGAGCATGATCCCCACTAAACAACAACAAACCGCTCTGCAGATCTTTCTTATCCTCAATCACTTCTAGTTTTTATATTTGTTTGAAACGTGCTATTCTCCTTCTTCTTTCGCCATCCATCTCCCAGTGGTAAATATGCCCTCCAACAACTGACGCCATATAACTTTTAGACTTATTCACGACTGGTTCGATTTCACAGCTAAAGCTATCTGCAGAGGGATCAAAAGACGGATAACAGAACGATGCTCCTCTTTGGTGCATTTCAAAAGTGGGGCGGCCATCTTTAAACTGTACCTATGCAGGTCCGCATGGCCGAATGAATAAGAACTCGTGTTCTTAAACATCCGGTGTGCTGATCGCGAGGTAAGCGGTTCAACCCATACACCGGACAGCTGGACTAAAATGTTGACCTGTCGTCCTTCACTTTCATTAATTACAAGACCTCTGAAGTCTGTGGGTTCGCCTGATGGCGAAGGACACTAATAATAGGGAAAGCTAATCCACACGTAAAATTAAGTCCATCACTACTATAAATAGTGTGTATGGACTACGCTTGAGTTCAAAGCGAGCGAGCGCAAAAAAAAACAAAAACAAAAAAACTGTCCCTATGACGTACGGTATTAATTGCAGACAATGAGCAGGATCTGCAACATTTAGTAGATGCGATTGTTCACACAGTGAACAACTTGGGTTAGAATTAAATTGTAAGAAGACACAGATTATGGTCGTCACTAGGAAGGAAATACCACAATGTAATATACAAGTACATGGGAATGTTCTTGAACAAGTGAATCGGTACAGTTATCTCGGAACGGTCATAACACCTGAAGGTGGATGCCTTGAAGAGATTATAACAAGTATCGCTATGGCGAAGGCAGCCTTTTGCAAGATGAAAAACATACTTAACAATAAAATGATGTCATTTGCAACGAGAAAAAGAGTGTTGAGGTGCTACATAGAACCTGTGATTTTGTATGGATGTGAAGCGTGGACAATGAGCAGACAAGCTGAAAATCATCTGATCGCTGTGGAAATGTGGACAGACAGAAAAACCAATGACCATCTCCTACAAGAAACAAATGTAAACCATAAACTGATTAGTGAAATTAGACTTAGACAGTCACAATTTTATGGTCACGTTATGAGAGGAAATAAATTGGAGAACTTGTTGACAACCGGCAAGATCTAGAGGAAGAGAATAAGGGGTGGCCAGATAAGTAAATACTTGGATGGCTTGGTCACGTTGTATGGTCGAGACATGAACGTTGAGCTGGTCCACGACTCTGGTGATCAAGTAAGATGGCGAAACATTAACACCCAAGTTACCGGCATGGCACATGATAATAATGATGATGATGATGATGATGATGATGATGATGATGACGACGTAACTGTGTTTGTCTGCACCGTGATGTCATGTGCTAAAACTCTTGACATCCTGAACAACAATTACAGGTTACAGGAGAATGACACGGTTATTGTAATTTCTATCATTCCAACTCTCTTTGTCCCACATTACGACATGCACGGTATGTTACAGTTTTTTTTCTTCCCATTGTATGCCCCAGTAACACAGGCACTTTTGTGTGATAACAATGGGGTCTCCGGGGCGCAGCGGTTATTCCGTCTGCCTCTCGCTCGGACGGTTGTGGGTTCGATTCCAGGCCACGACGTTCTGTTCAAGAATACTATTGTCTCGGATCTCCTGGGGGTCGTCACTGGAGCTACGGAGTTATAGATTTGTGCGACGTTTTCGGTAGGACGACCTGCGGAAAGCGACCCAGCCATACGAGATAAAACCCGTGGCATTGAAGAGGAATCTCTTGCCTTATAAAAACCATCTTATTTTCTTGTTACAGAAATTTAACATAATTTGCAATAAAGGATTCACCGCTTGGCCTTGTATTTTGTCAACCGCTAGTTGTTGAGCTCCTATTAATGTCAACCCTTTTAATTGCACTTAACATTGAACTCTTTGGATCAGTTGCTGGGTACGTCTGTTTTCTTCTGTTCTCATTACAACGATAGGTTGTGAATTGAGAGTCGGGAATTCTAGTTTTGAAACGCTGGCGGTTTGTGATATTTGTCTGTCGGGTATTCTGCCTGTCTGCCTCACTCTGTTTGTGTGTGTGTGTGTGTGTGTGTGTGTGTGTGTGTGTGACGATTTGTCTGCCAACATTTGTTTTATCTGTCTGTGTACTTGTCTTTCTATGTGTATGTTTGTCTCATTATCATTCTGTATGTCTTTCGGCCTGTCGTTCGGCCTTGTTTGTCTGTTTTTGAGGATTTCTGTCTGTCTGTTATTTTGTTTTATATGTCTGTCTGCCGATCAGTCTGTCTGTCGATGTGTAATTCTGTCTTGTCCATCTTTCTATTTGCCGTTCAATCTTTTCTATATCTGTGTAATTTTGTCTTGCCTCTATATCTGTGTCATTTTGTCTTGCCTCTATATCTGTGTCATTTTGTCTTGCCTCTATATCTGTGTCATTTTGTCTCGCCTCTATATCTGTGCCATTTTGTCTTGCCTCTATATCTGTGTCATTTTGTCTTGCCTCTATATCTGGTCGGCTTGAAGCCCTATCATTCTTAATGTATACTTGTCTGGCTTGTCTATCTATTTGCCTGTCATTCCGTTTATTTGCTTTTCATTCTATTTGTATGCAGCAATTTCGTTTAACTGTATCTTTGTCTGTTTGATTGTGGATAGGAAATGTATTCCTCCTCTTTTTCTTCCTTCTCCCCTTTTTCTTTCTCCCATTGTTCATTCTCCCCTTTTCCGTTCTCCCCATCTTCTCCTTCCAACTCCCCTTCTTACTTCTTCTCCTATTCTTCTTCCTTCTCCCCTTCCACCTCCTTCTCCTCCTCTTCTTCTTTCCGCATCCTTCTTCTTCTTCTTCTTATTTTTCTTCTTCTTCTTCTTCTTCTTCTTCTTCTTCTTCTTCTTCTTCTTCTTCTTCTTCTTCTTCTTCTTCTTCTTCTTCTTCTTCTTCTTCTTCTTCTTCTTCTTCTTCTTCTTCCACTTCCTCCTGCTCCTCTTCTTCTTCTGGTCTGATTCAGGCCTGGTCTGTCACCAATGTAAAGAATGCTTTCTGTCCCCAGGACTGAAATAAAAGCCCACATAGAAATCATTTTAAATAAAAGGGTAGGATGGAACGTGGAAGTTAAAATTTGCACATATCCAGTCCATAATAAGAGCAACATAAAAATTACGCCGGAAATTATTCAACAAACTACGTTAACTAGCAAGAATATATGATATGAAAATAAATGCCCAGAAGACAAAAGGAATGAAATTAGAGAGAACATCACAGGCACTTCAGCTTTATATTGCATGACAGAACACTGCACAAATGTAATAAATATATCCATCTATCTCAAATTCTACCAGGAGGTCAGCATTCCGAATGGATAAGAGCACTCGTTCTTAAACTGCCGGTGTACTGATGTCAAGATAGCGGGTTCAATCCTCTACACCAGTCAGTTGGAATAAAATGTTGACTTCTCGTCCTTGATTTGGAGACGTAAATTGCAAGTACCTCTGAAGTCGGAGTGGGTTTCGCCTGATGGCGAGAGACACAGGCAATGAGGTAATCTAAGCCGCATGCAAACATCAGTCCAGTGCATTCAATCATATCAGCAACTAGTAGTAGTAGTAGGTGTGTGCCCCGCCTGCCGCGCGAATCAAAAACTCGTAGATTCTTTGATTCAAAGTTACGTCGTTTGGTTCACGATTGCACTTTTATCGGAGACTCCTGAGGGTCGTCGCTGGAGCTATGGAGTTCGTGCTTTATGCGACGCCCGGAGGAAAGCGACTGAGCCATATGGAATAAAAGCGCGATGCAATGAGGTCGACACCTTTGCTTATAAAACTCCTCTTTTTTAAACCTTGGTGTTAACTTTCATGTCCGCCTTTCTCCGTCTTCCTTTATTTCTCGTCCTGATTGCTTCCCTCGCATAGATAATCTCCATGTTCCAACTCTTCTATTGATATGTGACATAAAACGACCAAATCTCCGTTTTCCACCTCTTATGTTGATTTCTGACACAAAACGCCATAATCTCCATTTTCCAACTGTTCTGTCGATATTTGACATACAACGACGTAATCTCCATTTTCCAACTCTTCTTTTTATATGTGACATAAAACGTCCTAATCTTTATATTTCCAACTCTTCTGTTGTGATGTGACATAAAACGACCTAATCTCCATTTTCACACGCTTCTGTTTGTATGTCACACAACGTCCGTCATGCCCCTCTTGTTCAATGAACCGATAAAACCTGCAAGTGTCTGTACCTTGGCGGTTTGTTATCTTTTTGTCGGCGATATTCTCATTATTCTTATCTATACTGATGACTGTGTTAAGAGGTCCAAAAAAGAGCCTGGGGAATCACAGGAATCACAAGAAAATGGCCGATGTCTAGTAAAGGAAGGCTTGGCATAAGACACCACAACTTCAAGTCTGAAAATGGAGGTGGAGCGGTTACTGCAGCTTTCCCCTGGTTGCAGAACAAACTATATATCCATGTTGCGATTGTAACTAATTCACTTAGCATGCTGGCAAAAGAATTCAAATATCGAGTAAGTATGATCACAGAAAATGGCACATTGGACAGAGAAATCGAAATCAGATGTCAAAAAGCTAGTGCACTTACATATCAACTATCACTCTTACTGAAGCATCCAAATATACCCATGTCCACAAAACGACAGATAATAAACAGCATATTCACGCCAACCCTATGCTACCAATCTCAAGCGTGGACTTTATCCAAATCACACTTTCACAAAATCAACACCTGCAAGATGAGATGTCTGATGAGATCTGCCAACTTAACAACCCGAGACAGAGTAAAAAAATGTTGTTATCAGACAGACAGTGGGATCAACACCTTGTGCCACATTTATTGAAAGACATACGCTCAAGTGGTTTGGCCATGTCGTTAGAATGCAACACCATCTACTACCATCACTGGCCTTACATCTGCGACGATACCAAGAAGACGCCCGAGAAGAAAATGGATTGACGACATCAAAGACATTATACAATCACAAGGAATGACACTACCCAGTGCCACCCATCAGGCCCTGGAGAGCCGATTATTCCTCCCCCACGACACTTGACGGCAGACGTGGAAGATGATGATGATGATGATGATGATGATGATGATGATGATGATGATGATGATGACAAAAGTGAAGACTGGCATGCTTCGTGCAGAATTTCATGTATCGATTCAGAAGTCGCTGGTTGCAAGCATTCGCTGGGTCTTTTCTCCAGGGCACTCTGGTGTGGTTGGACATGAACAGGCATAATTAAGCTTTGATTTGATGCATGATGAAGCAAATGTGGTGAAGGCCCTCTGGGAGAATGTGATTAATGTAGAAAGACATATAGATTATCATGGTCTAGAGAGAATGCGGCAGAAAGGGGTGGTCAGAGGATCTGGTAGACAGTCGTCACTCAGGGGTAAAGCAAGAGGGGACAAATAATCAGATTGCAACGGGCACAATTAGTATTAGAACTCTATTCCAATAATTCATCTCTGGCCATGCTATTCCAGTGATTTTTCTCTGTTCACGATATTCTCAACATTCTTCTATGATCAGGATATTTTCAATATTCTTCTGATATTCTCAGCACTTTTCTAAAACGTCACAACTCCATTGACTGAACGTCCTTTTAAAAGTCATTACGTCGTGTTCAGTATTCGCGCGTACATACAGATGAACAAGCCGCGCGCACTTTGTCAGCCGGTACACAGGTAAATGTTTTATACGTTCGGCCGTCCAAGCATCCCACCATCCTCCAGACACTCCTTATGTCTGTCTGTCGGTAGGTATTTATGTCTACCTATTTATTACCCACCTGCCTACCTACCCACTTACCTACCTGTCTATCTACCTGCCTGCCTGTCCTTCTATCCATCTAACCATCTATCCACCAACACATCTATCCATCCATCCATCCTTCCATCCGTCCGTCCGTCTGTTTGTCTGTTTTTCTGTCTATTCTGCCATATATCAACCGAGTTCAGGCGGTGCAAGTTATAGTCATGTATTAACAGTTCAGGCAGTGCAAGTTATAGTCGGCAGGAACAGGCTGAATTAGAGTTACCAATATAATAGTGCCGGTCTCTCTGGCCGAGGGGTTACAATACTTTCTCCGTAATCCCATTTATCACGCAGAGTCTCGTAGCGGGCGAGAACTGGGAGCGGTTCTACCTCCGCTGGTGACTTGCGGGATAACTGAGCCGGTCGCTCAGAAAGCAGTGGCAAACTACTGAGCATAATCTTGCCAAGAAATCAACAGACAGCTGAAAGATGCAGCTGTTGACAGCGATGTCCTGTAAAGGATATGCGAATTTTACAAAAAAATAATAGTACAATCACCATGAAAGCGTGATATAATGGGAGTCCCGAAGAATGGTGATGTTGATTCAGCAGTAGAACGATGAATATAGGAAAACGAAAGCACTCGGGGTTGCGACCTCAGGGCACCACGAGACAAGACGGAATGTGACGTCACGAAGTAGAAACTTCTGGAGGTTAGTTAAGCCAGGGATGCGAGTTGGAAAGGTTGTGAATTGTCTACAGCAGTTGCAAACAGCAAATACAGTATAGAAGTATTATCAGCAAGTTTATTACAATGGATCGCAACAGGCGAGCGCAGTTAATCAAGTATTTGGGCTGAGTGCAGATCAAAGCTAGCGACGCTTTCGCTATCCAAGTCCCTGTGCAGTGTGAACAAAATGGCCAATCAAGAATGTAAGTTGGCGTACTTAGAAAACTAACTGTGTAATTTTTGCAAGAGAGACATCTTAGAATCACTGAGAATTAATATCCTTAACTCACAGTCGGTGCACAATTAAATTGTGAAATACATCTACCCTCCCAAAGACGGGAGCATGATGTGATAGTAGCCGACTGCATGAGAGAAACATTGTCATAAATAAACGAAGGTGTTGAGTTGAGTTAAGAACCGACATCACTGCACTCAGGACATTCCCATACGTGCTCCGTCCCATCGTTCAACAGCCAGCGAAAGAGTCACACTACTAATCGTGCCCACCGCTATCTGATTAAAAGTTCTCCTGGTCTTCCATCTCAGTTTTGAGATTCTTCCAGAACCCCTGCCAAACCCCCGTAATCTCCTTCTTTCCACATATGGGTTCTCAATCTGTTCCTCCGCCTTCTCCACCTGGTTCCACAAGCGCACGACCACCTCGCCCTTGTCCATAGGCAATCTGCCACCAAGAGGTGCATTCCCTGCTAGCCTATCAGCCTGTTCATTCCCCCGCACCCCCGCATGGCCAGGGCAAAATATCCATACAATTCTCACAATCTGTGACCTCTGAAGCGACGAGAGCCATTCTACAAGAAACATTCCTTTCTCCACCTTACTAAGCATACTCTTTGAATCCGTAATGAATACAACGTGTGTTGCAGTAGTCTCCTCTAGCCAACGGAATGCCGCTGTTACTGCCTCCACCTCCATTCTCATACTGGAGGTCGTAGTTTCATATGCCAGACTCTCCTTTTTCAAGACTCGTCCATTTGCCTTTGCAATAAAGCCCCAACCACTACGTCTGTTTCTCACCACTGACCCATCGATGTAGATGACTATGTCACCTTGATGTGTGTTACTCTGGATGAGCTGTTGCACTTCAAACTCAGTGCGGCCCGCTGCCCATTCTCTGCACTCACTACCCAGTGTTATTATTACATTGTGCCAGTCCGTCATGTCTTCCGGAACTTCAACCCACTCTCTTCCACGATTGATGGTCTCTAGATCACACACCTGAACGAAGGTGATTTGTTCGAGGACGTCAAGTTGTACTTTTGTGCAATGATTTTTCGTTGTGTTTTCGTGAGAGTGCCATTTCACAAGAACGAGCTGTAATAGATGTATGGCATATCCGTCCATCCGTTCATCCATCTATCCAATCGTCAGTCCGTCTGTCCGTCCTCCAACCACCTATCCATCCGTCCGTCCGTCTAACCCTATCTACTTATGCTTTCCAACATTCGTTCTCGCATCTGTCCTTCCCCGTGTCTGCCTGCCTGCCTGTCTCTCCTGCTTTCTGTCCATCTCCTCATCCATCTATCACATTTTTGTTGCACTCCTACTCACATTCGTCATGTGTTATTAGATCTTTGCCGCGACAGCGTTATGATCTCTCACATCATTCAAGCCATGGCATGCCAGACGCCGGTGCAGCCGCATCGATCAACCAAATGTCGTCTTGGAATATTCCTATTTACTGGACTCAGGGACACGGGTTTGGAGCCATCGTGGCGTGGTGACCTGTCAACTCAGCTTCTGGGCGGGTGATCCTGGGTTCAAATAACGTATTCCCTCAAACAATAGATTTATAAATATAAAAATCGAGGTGTTTGAAATTAAATTTTACAGAAAAGTTCTTAGGGTTTAGCGAATCAGGAAAAACAAAAGTACTGAGACTACCTAGAAAATGTGAATTAAGAGCAAGCAAAATACCGACATTCTACCCAGAATATCATGAGTCATGTACAAGAACATTGTTTGCATTCTACATAGAATACCGTCTATCAAGAACCAAACAAAAATATATTACTGACATTCTGTCAAGACTATCATGGATCAATAACAAGAAAACTACCGAGATTCTACTTAGAAAATCGTAAAGCAACAACAAGAAAATTACTGACCTTCTACCTAGAATATCGTGGATCAATAACAAGAAAAATACTGAGATTCTACTAGAATACCGTAGATCAACAACAAGAAAATTACTGACATACTAGCATATCTTCTTTTTCCTCTGCGTTCATCCAGAGTGTTTTTTTCCCCCACATGTAATTGCGGTGTGCCGTCTCCCTGGCCTAGGCGTAAAGACTTTCTCCGTAATCCCGTATATTCTAGTGAGTAACGTAACCTGCGCGAGAATCAGTGGCGGTTCTCGCCGCATGGTAACTTACGGGGTATGTGAGCCGGTCGCTCAGAAAACAATGGCAAACTACTGAGTGTAATCTTGTCTAATACATCAACAGCAGCTGAAAATGCTGATGTTGATTGCAAAGTCCTGTAAGTGATATGCAAAAAAAAATTTTTTTTTTAAATTGCGGTGTGTCTCGTTATGCACCCTTAGGCCAAAACCCTTAAGCCAACACATTTGACTTTAGGGGGCGTTTTTAAAATCAGGTTAGCCGTCCTGGGGGACTCTCACTGTTGTGATGCCGTCCACATCCCAGCTGGTCAAGTTAGGTCGGTCGAAGATATCACGGTCAGCTCCCAAGGGACCGCAGAGGCAGTCCATGGGCAATTACCGGCATTCAAGGAGGCTTCCATAATAGCGCTCTGGTACAGGTCTAACCCAAGGTATCAACACGTCCTGCACATGGATGCTTTAAATCCCTCACTTCCATGTATTGGGCGTTTCGTTCTCCACAGGCCGCTCCCAGCACAAACCAGGAATGGTCGGTCTGCAGACGGCGTCCACCCAGCGAGCTTTCGTTCGGACATGTGCTGGACGCTGTGCCCGGAAGACAAAGTAATCAGAGCTGTCCAGGGCATTAAGGACATTCCACTCTCACTCGGACGTTTTGGCGTTTGCCAATTTTATTTGCACCCTTAGGACGGCACATCCGACTTCTGCGGGCGTTTTTGTTCAGGTTAGCCTTTCTGGGGGTTTCGAGGGACATTTGACTGTTGTTTTATCGTCCGCATCTCAGCTGGTCAAGTTAGAACGGCAAAAGACATCACGGTCAACCCTCAAGGGAAGGCAGGGGCAGACCATTGGCATTCCCCGCCATCCAAGGAGGCTTCCATAATTGCAGAGCCGGTACATAGCGCTGTGAGACGCTCACCCAAGGAATCGCCACGTCCTGCTCATGGCTGCTTTAAATCCTCACTTCCATGTATTGGGTATTTCGTTCGCCACTGGCCGCTCCCCACGCAAGCATGGAACGGCCAGTCTGCAGACGACATCCACTCAGCAAGTTTTCGCTCCGGACTTCCACGTAATGGATTCGCTAGCCAAGAGTTCCATTTCGTGTTAATGAGACGACTCACCCGGAAAGCTTTCGCTTCGGACTTCCACAATAATTGACTCGCTAGCCAAGCATTCCATTTCGTGTTAATGAGACATTCTTCCGCCCGCTCAAACCAGACTCTAGCTTCACGATACGGTTACATTCTCGAAACGCCTGTCTCGCTATCGTGCGTCGGCTGGGAAGATCCCTATTGAGTGCACCTCTCACAGCCATCCGAGACAACGAACGCTAGTCGCAACTAGCAGATCTGAACATCGAATAACAATGGCCCATGAGCAGCATCATGTCTCGGAAACTGAAATACTCTGATCAAATATTGTCACAGTGGTATAGACAGAACGGTACACGAAGACAAGGTTTCGGGAAGAAGAGGCAGGGGACAACAAGCACGGCGATACACGGGACAGGAGAGTTGCCAGTTGATCGGTCCGTGATGAGAGCGTCTTTCTGCAGTGGGCCTGATACAGGAATTATCACACGATCTGCTGCACATAGAATGCGGGTGTGCGGAGCAGTGAACAGGCTGATAGATTGGCTGGCCCCGGCCCTCTGAGTGGGTAGTTGCGTTACGACAAGGTGATGTGGAGAATGATCACTGAGGTCGGATGCAAAGTGCAGCTGATCTTATGGAGTGTCCGTATCTGGGTAACAACTGGACTAATTGGTTACGCCTCCTACCTCGCGCTTCTAAGGTCTTGTGTTAGATTCCAGGCTGCGCCGTTCGGTTCACAATTGCAATTTTCTCGGAGACTTCTGGAGTTCGTCACTGGAACTACTGAGTTCTTGCTCTGTGCGACGCTTTCGGCGGGCCGCCCTGCGGACACAGACCGATTCATATGGGATAAAACCTGGTGCAATGGAGCCGATCCTCTTACCTGTTATTCCCTCTTTGGGGCATACAGTGCTTGACTTAAACTTGTATAGACCGATCGGCACTTGTGGGTGATGTTATAAGTAGTACTCCAGCCGGCACTTGTGGGTGATGTTATAAGTAGTACTCCGGCGGGCACTTGTGGGTGATGTTATAAGTAGCACGCTGGTCGGCACGTGTGGGTGATGTTATAAGTAGCACTCCAGCCGGCACTTGTGGGTGATGTTATAAGTAGTACTCCGGCGGGCACTTGTGGGTGATGTTATAAGTAGCACTCCGGCCGGCACTTGTGGGTGATGTTATAAGTAGCACGCTTTTCGGCACTTGTGGGTGGTGTTATAAGTAGCACTCCAGCCGGCATGTGTGGGTGGTGTTATAAGTAGCACGCCGGCCGGCAATTGTGGGTGATGTTATAAGTAGCACGCAGACTGAATTACTCCACATGGCGTTCTTGGTTTGAGGCTGGGTTGACTAGGGAGTCCGGCTCCATTTTACAAATCTAACCCGACGAGAATTCGAATCCGTGACTGCTGGGCTAGCAGGCATACGGGACTAACCTCTACACCAAGGCGGCGTAATTATCTATAGTGTAATTATCTTCTTCTCGTAGTCCATGCCGTGTGGCGTTGGTGATCATGTCATCTTATAGTCCATGCCGTGTGGCGTTGGTGATCATGTCATCTTATAGTCCATGCCGTGTGGCGTTGGTGATCATGTCATCTTATAGTCCATGCCGTGTGGCGTTGGTGATCATGTCATCTTATAGTCCATGCCGTGTGGCGTTGGTGATCATGTCATCTTATAGTCCATGCCGTGTGGCGTTGGTGATCATGTCATCTTATAGTCCATGCCGTGTGGCGTTGGTGATCATGTCATCTTATAGTCCATGCCGTGTGGCGTTGGTGATCATGTCTGTCCACAGTCTTCTGTCTCGTGTACTGCTAATCTTCTTTTAGTCCATGCCGTGTGGCGTTGGTGATCATGTCATCTTATAGTCCATGCCGTGTGGCATTGGTGATCATGTCTGTCCACAGTCTTCTGTCTCGTGTACTGCTAATCTTCTTTTAGTCCATGCCGTGTGACGTTGGTGATCATGTCATCTTATAGTCCATGCCGTGTGGCGTTGGTGACCATGTCTGCAGTCTTCTGTCTCTATCCATCCAAGACGTTCTCATTGTTTTTCTGTAAAACCACATCACCGCAGCTTCCACATAATTCTTCATTTGTCTGTTTGTTTTTGTCCCTTAATATACACAGTAATTAATTGTGTAATTATACTCGGGTAAAAAATGTTACTGTCTCCGCGGCGAATGCATTACGGACGCGGTTCGTAAGCCCGTATACCGGCGTTCGAAACATAGCTGCGCGCAAGTTGGCAGCAGACCGCGTTGTGTTGGTTTTGCTTTAGTATCGGCACCTGTCGTTCAGAAATCAATGGAAAACTACTCACTGAACGTAAAAAAACTTGCCAAGAGATCACAGCGGCAGAAATGCTGGTGTTAACCGCAAATGTCCCGTAAAAGGGATAAGCAAAAGAAAAAATAATATATTTTAGCAATAACAAAATATGAAAACAGATGAAACAGTGAATGAGTGAAACATTAATAAATACATGTTTGCAGTCAGCACACATTCAACCCAATGGCCTGTCTTAAAGCTTCCTGATCTTTTCATTTCATAGAAGCCTTTCTTGTGTCGCCCCCTTTAATTCCACGTATATCTGCATTAATACTTCTTCGCAGTCCTGTTTTATAAACGTTATCCTTGGTTTATCTCGTCCCATTGTTCCCAGAATTGTGCTCTTCTGTAGTCTCTTTGGTGTGTTTTGAAGTCGTATGGCGTGGTCAAGCCATGAGATTATTCAACATGAAAACAGACATTTGTGAGTCCTGTGAAAAAGTGAGTGAAAATTAACTCAGACACAGCGCACAAAGAACGCAAAACTGTTACTGTGGGGGGAAATAACAATGATGATACTAATAATGTAAAAATAAGTTATACCATAACACAACGAATTCACGTTGCGATTTTACTGGTCTTCATCAGAAACAACACAAACAGATGTAAAGAGGAGGTCAATATGGCTGAATGGATAAGTGCGCTTGCTCTTACACATCCGGTGATACCGAGGTAACTGGTTCAACCTCTACACCGGTCAGCTAGACTGAAATGTTGACTTTTCGTCCTTGACTTAGGGATGTAAATTACAAGTACCTCAGATGTCAGAGTGGGCTCGCCTGATGGCGAAGGACACTGGTAATAGGGAAAGTTAATCCGCACACAAAAAAGCATTGCAGTGTGCTAGAAGCAGTAGTAGCACGTGTTTAGACTACACTTGAATTCAAAGCAAATGTCGATTAGTCGATCACAATATGGGTCAGGCACCGCATGCCATTCAAAGCAAGTGTCGATTAGTCCATCACAATATGGGTCAGGCACCGCATGCCAAATGTGTCTCAAGTCGTGTGGAAGGGCGCCTGATGTGTACACACTACATGATGTTTCAGGGGTCATCATCATGTGCCAAACCGATCAGCTTGGGTCGTCATGTTTCGCCATCTTACGCGATCTCCAGAGTTGTTGATCAGCTCAGTATTCTTGTCCCGACCATGCCACATGGTCAAGACATCCAGGTATTTTCTTCTCTCTGCTTTAACGTTGTTCTGTTCCCCTCAATCATATCCTCGTATACGCGCTTGCTCTGGCACGAAAATGAAGGTTAATCTTTGCCAGTCGTGATAGCTCCAGAGACAACAACCACTGTATTCGGACCCAATCCATCTCTATCTTCCTGAGCATACTCATTGCGTGGTGTATAAATATATAGTTTAGCACATATATGCCCAATCCTCCTTAGTCATGTAAAAGGATACCTTACATCAGTGGTTCTCAACCTTTTCTGGCCCATGCACCCCTTCACCATATGTTCAGAATGTCACCCCCTCCCCCCTTTTTCGTATTTCCTCCCTAAAAATTCCACCATCCTCCCACCATCCCTACACAGTATACGTAGAAATGGAAGTTAAATTTAATAACACATACTAGAACAAGTCTAGATATCTACATAAAACTTGATTTGTGGGTCTGCATTCGTTATAAAACGAATTTCAGAAGGGTGAGCATTACAGAATCGTAAAGTAAGAAGGTTAAAACAATATCAAGTAATAAGTTCTTGTATTAACGTGATCTTGAAATAATCTTAACCCCAACCCCACTCCTTGGAAACAATAAAATCCGGGGGGGGGGGGGGGGGGGGGGGAGGGGTGGGGTTAGAATTCTCTACCTATTGAGAACCACTGCCTTACATGTTTTGTTTACTTTAACACTAACGTTGGTTTAGGAAGAACGATAATGGAAGGCATCGTTTCTGGATATATATATATATATATATATATATATATATATATATATATATAGAGAGAGAGAGAGAGAGAGAGATGGGTAGAAAAACACGTTGATGGACCCAGGACATTGAAGCCATAATGAACATGACAATGTATTGAGCTGAGTCAAGAGCCCATACTAGTTACATTCTGATCATGTAACAATGTATTAGGCAGAGTAACTAGTGGGGAAAAAAAACAAGCGTCATTCATGCGGGCATAGTTGAGGGCGACGCTTCTTCAAATCACCTGCTATAAGTTCATGATGATAATGATGATGATGATGATGAGAATGATAATAATAATGACATCTTGTAAAAAAAAATAGTTGCATATCTTTTACAGGACGTCGCAGTCAACATCAGTATGTTTTGATTGTTTGTGATTTCCTGGCAAGTTTACGTTCAGTATTTTGCCATTGCGTTCTGGATGACCGGCACTTATGCACTTGTATACAAACTAGCGGAAAACTGTCTGCTTCGAAATCTATCGCAGCTGTGATTCAAAATCTGTATGCGGGATTGCTTTCGTAACCCTCTAACCACAGCGCCGGTAATAGAACTTTAACAACCACAATCTTGTAACGTGGACTACACTTGAATTCAAAGCATTAATTTAAATTCATTTAAAACACATACATTTAAAACAAAAACACCTCGCACGCACGCGCGCGCACACACACACACACACACACACACACACACACACACACACACACACACACACACACACACACACACACACACACACACACACACACACACACACACACACACACACACACACACACACACACACACACACACACACACACACACACACACACACACACACACACACACCACACACACACACACACACACACACACACACACACACACACACACACACACACACACACACACACACACACACACACACACACACACACCACACACACACACACACACACACACACACACACACACACACACACACACACACACACACACACACACACACACACACACACACACACCACACACACACACACACACACACACACACACACACACACACACACACACACACACACACACACACACACACACACACACACACACACACACACACACACACACACACACACACACACACACACACACACACACACACACACACACACACACACACACACACACACACACACACACACACACACACACACACACACACACACACACACACACACACACACACACACACACACACACACACACACACACACACACACACACACCACACACACACACACACACACACACACACACACACACCACACACACACACACACACACACACACACACACACACACACACACACACACACACACACACACACACACACACACACACACACACACACACACACCACACACACACACACACACACACACACACACACACACACACACACACACACACACACACACACACACACACACACACACACACACACACACACACACACACACACACACACACACACACACACACACACACACACACACACACACACACACACACACACACACACACACACACACACACACACACACACACACACACACACACACACACACACACACACACACACACACACACACACACACACACACACACACACACACACACACACACACACACACACACACACACACAACATTGCTTATATGTCTTCTAATATTCTCTTCTGAAGTTGGCCATGTTCCGGAATCCCTGTCCGCCACACTGTGGCAAACCACTCATCTGTGAACGGAAAGCAGCCGAGTTTGAAACCTTGATAAATGCAGGCACTTTAGAAACCCAAAAACCGTTTGACATGCCCATCCTTGGTTTCATGCATGATGTGTCCCTGGCAATAGATTGCTTTTTGGTGACCTGAATTGATTTAAATACATATTCTCCTGTTGGGTAATGACACTTTCATAGTTTAAAAAAAAAAAAGAAAACGAAAAAAAATTAATAGAGAAATTTAGTCCAATGTGGGTATCATCATCATCATCATCATCATCATCATCATCATCATCATCATCATCATCATCATCATCATCATCATCATCATCTTCCACTTCTGCCGTCAAGCGTCGTGGGGAGGAATAATTTGTGTTCCAGCGCCCGGTGGGCGGCACTGGATAGTGTCATTCATTGTGATTGTACAATGTATGTGATGTCGTCAATCCATTTTCTTCTTGGACGTTCTCTTGGTCTTGTCGCAGATTATCTTAGATGTAAGGCCAGTGATGGTAGTTGTTGGCATTCTAACGACAAGACCAAACCACTTGATCTTCTGCCTTTCAATAAATGTGGATGTTTCAGTAAGGGTGATAGTTGTTATGTGAGTGTACTAGCTTTTTTGACATCTGATTTCGATTTCTCTGCCCAATCTGCCATCTTCTGTGATCATACTTCCAAGATATTTGAATTCTTTAACTTGTTTCAGAGTTGTGCTATTTATCTGAATACTTAATGGGTCCGGCGATCTGCTAACTTGCATTACTTCGGTTTTGGCTGTGTTTATACTCATATTGTATCTGCTGCAGGTTGAACTCAGATTATTAATATGATTGTCTAGTCTGCCCTCATCGCTATAAAACAGGCACTGATCGTCTGCAAATAGAAGTTTATTTATTTTCTGTGGATCAGTTGTTTCATCTGGAGTAAAGAGTTCTAAATTTTCTGAATCTGTTCTCTCAAGACGTGCTTCTTTGGAAATTCTGTCCATGTAGACATTAAATAGCACAGGAGAGAGCACACATCCCTGTCTCACTTCTGTATTGACTATGAACACTATCTGATATTCCTTGTGTTCTTACTGCACTTCGGCTGGAGTGGTACATTGCTATGATGTTTTCTAGCAATTGCCCTTGTATCCCATAGTCTTCAAGGATTGTCCATAATTTGTATCTGTGTACCCTATCGAAAGCCTTTTCCTGATCTACAAACACAATATTTTGCTGGTCACTATACTCGATAGTTTTTTCACACATTTGTCTAAGTGTAAATAGTGCATCAGTGCAACTTTTACCTTTCCGAAAACCGAATTGTACTTTGCTTAACTGTTGTTCAACTATGGGTCTAGCTCTTTGTTCCAATAGTTTTGCGTACATTTTTCCTTTATGGCTCAGGAGCGATATACCTCTGATATTGCCTTTCTTTTTCCAAATTGGTGCTGTTGCCAACCACCTGGAACTTTTCTTTCTTCCCATGCTATAATGAAAGTCTTGTCAGCCATTTAACTCCTGTTTTCCCACAGGCCTGAATAGCTTCAGTGGTTATTCCATCTGGACCAGGCGATTTGTTTATAGGACTCTTCTGTATAACTGCTTTGACTTCTGCAGGTATAAAATTTGTTTTTTGTTGTCCATGACCTTTAGGCACAAAGTTGAGGTTTTCTATGTTATGTGTGGTGTTAAGTAGTTCTTGAAAGTATTCTGTCCACCTTGCTAGTCTTTGTTGTGGATTAAATATTGGTGTACCTCTTTTGCTGTTTATGATGGTGGTTGGATTGTAGCATGCATCTGTGTTTCTCATTGTATTGACACGTTACAAAATTCTCTTGGATAGTCTTTGCTAAGGGTCGCCATTTGTTCACCGTAGATTCTCCAGGATTCATCTTTAGATGTTCTAATTGTTCGTTTGGCATTTCGTCGTGCAATTCTATAAGCAACATAGTCTTGTTCCGATTTGGTTGTGATCCATTTTTTGAACGCTAACTTCTTTTAAAATATGCTATCTTTAACTTCGTTGTTCCACCAGGCTGTTCTTAATCTTTCGTCTTGCCCTACTTTCTTTATTCCACATTTATTTTCCAGTGTGTCGAGCATGACAGCCTTGAATATTGCCCATTCCTTATCGACGCTTGAGCAGTCGTCAGGGATGTTCTTATGTTGTCTTTTTTTTTTTTTTTTTAATTTCTTGATTAAATTCGTCTTTAACCGTATTTTCCTGAATCCTCCTATAATTGATGATACGTGTTGTTACCGTTTTGATTTTTATTTTCCTGTATGTTGGAATCTTTTTTTATTATGGCTGGTTTGTGATCAGTATCGACGTCTGTATTTGGGAGTGATCATGTGCTATGCTGATAAGCATGGGAGTTTATGGTTTGCAATCTCAGTCAATAAAGAAGACCTACCTAATCGACCATTGCATATCTACATTATGTGTGTGCATTACCCATCGAGTATCGATTATTCAGCCACAATATGGGTCAAGCACCATATGTCCCATGTCTCCTAAGATGTGGGAAAGGGCACTTTACGTGTACATACTGCATGATGCTTGAAATGTCATCATCATGTGCCATGCCTATAAGCGTGGGCGGTCAATATTTGCCATCTCACACGATCACCAGAGTCGTGGATCAACTCCGTGTTCTCGTCTCGACCATGTTATGTAGCCAAAGCCATCAAGGTTTTTACGTCTCTGCCTTCCGCTTGTTCTTTTCTACTAAATCGTGCTAGTTGTCACTAATTTCTATAGTTTACTTCCTCTCATAACGTGTCCAAAAAATTGCGATTGTCCACGTTTAATTTCTCTAATTAGTTTACGGTTGTCATCTGCTTCTTGTAAGATTTGCTCATTTGTTTTTCTGTCTGTCCACGGTATTCTTTACATTCTACTCAGAAACCACATTTCGACTGCCATTAGATATTTTTTCAGCATGTCTGCTCATTGTCCACGTCTCTCATCTATACAAAAGAATAGGTTCTATGTAGCACTTCAACACTCTTTTTTCGTTGCAATTGAATTGACATCTTTTTATAGGTCAGCATGTTTTTCATCTGGCAAAGGGCTACCTTTACCATAGCGATTCTGGTTCTAATCTTTTCAAGGCATCTCTAATCAGATTGTTATGATTGTTCTGAGATAGGTGTACCAGTTCTCTTGTTTAAGAATATTCTCATGTACCCATATTTTACCCTATGGTATTTCCTCCATCCTAGTAACGACCATAATATGTGTCTTCTTACAAATTAATTCTAACCCTAGCTGTTCACCGTGTACAATAACCTCATCTACTAAGTGTTGCAGATCCTGTTTATTACATGCAGTCAATACTATATCATTCGCATACCTGGGACGCAGAGGTGGTTCCAAGGCACCAGGGCCGGGTTGTATACTGGCCAAGACCTATTGATACGTCCTCGTCGAGCGTCCTGGGCAACAGGTCCCTTCGGGGTCCTGTTTAAAGTCAGTAGGATCGCCGATTCCTCCGAAGTCGAAGAGTGTCTGCCTGTACGGCGAGGAACCACCAGTCTGCACACCAATAAGCCAGACATGGGACAACGGATACTCACGCAAAACTCAGGTCCTGTATGACATCACACTGATGTTGGACAACAGGATGTCTTCATCCGACATACAGGACTTCGCGTTGGAGCTCAAGCCAACGAACACAAGCAAGCAAGCAAGCATTCGAATACCTAATGTTATTGATATTTGTCCTCCAATGATGACTCCTCTCATATCTTCTAAATTTCTAAAAAAAAAAAATATCTTGTCTGCATAGGAAAAACAAGATATGGAGACATTACACATCCCTGTTTCACAATTCTCCTAATAGGCTGATAGAGGAGCGGCTAGAACGCCGGACTCTCCTTCGGGAGACCTGGGTTCGATCCCTCGGTAAGGTGTGGGATTTTTTTCTCTCGGGGGAAAAAATGAAAATCCTAACCTGCACAGTTCACGGCGACTGCACTAGCCAGGCGGCCTTTATTCCTCAGGCTCAAAGACCCCTCTGCCATACACTGCAAGGTACTATATTGACAGTAACTGACAGTTTTTTGACAGGCTGATATTGACCTACTTCAATATCAATCATTATGGCAGCTTGTTGTTGTCAATATATGCTTTTACAAGTCTAAGGTCTTTCCCGTAAGTTTGTACATCTGCAAACATCTCTATCATGTTGACATGTCTTACTTTATAGAAAGCCTTTGTGTAGTCAATGAAACAAAGATTGTTACATTGTTTTTGTTCTCTATATACATGTATATACTGTGTTCGCCAGGAATGAGGCGCTGGAACCTCTTGCCCCGGGTAGATGGGGCCCATTAGCTATTACAGCGACCAATCTAGGAGATGGAAATCTCCGATTATAAACCCCCAAGGTTTAGGTGGACCGACGTGCCGAGGACTGAATGGCCACGGGTGAGTTGGTCGTGAAAGTGGAACGTCTGGTATGCGGGCGGGGCGGCGCCAGGCGTATGGACTCCTGAGGGACATCCCGTGCCCCTTCCCTAGTAAGCAGCCAATGCTAGAATGACCGATTTTTTCCTGCAATATCCAAACTTTGCTTATGGATTTAATTAAACACGGGAATCGTCGCCGGAGCTACGGAGCACGTGCTCTGCGCTTGACACATCTTTTAGAGGCTAGCGAAGAGAGAGAGTGAGGAGGAGAAGGCGAGGAAATGGTGTGAGAAGAAGGCATAGAAATAGGAGGGCAGGCGCCAGAAGAACAAGATGAAAAGTGGAGAGACTAGTTTTCAACCACGTAAGAGTGGGATACTGGAACTGTCGTAGGCAGAGAGGTCCTGTATTGGAGAGGCTAATATATGATTTTGATGGCCTCATGCTCCAGGAGTTAAATACAGACAAATACCATTGCCTTGGGTACGCCAGTTATATAAACACCACTGGGCAGAAGAGACATGGGCAGGGTCTGCTGGTGAAGAAAGGAGTGAAGCATGTGGTACTTGACTTGAGCCAGTGGAATCACAGTGCAAGAGAGGTCCAGGGTATACAAATGGAGATTGGTGGCCTAAGTTGGAACATAATAAATGTATATGCCACAGTGGACTGTTTTGTCAGAAAGGAACACTGGGACTGGCTTAAGGAATTGGAGGAATTACCAGGTAATAGGCTACTCATATGTGGAGACTTCAACGCGAGGAACAGAGATTGGGACAGTAGTGGAGAAAACCAACAGGGAATTGCCCTTGCGGATGCCATGGTGGACTCAGATGTGGTCTGCATAAATGATGGTAGGCCGACTAGAATGGCAATGAGGCCAGGCGATACAGACACTGCTATTGATTTGGCACTAGTCTCCCAGTCATCAGTCCTTGATGTAAAGTGGGCTGTTTTGAATGACCATGGGAGCGATCACATGTCATGCTCAGTCCTGATCTCTAAGTCCAGGAAAGTTAAGGCTGGGAGAGCGCGCAAGACCTTCCGGTATGAGTGGACCGACAGCCTTCTTGGACGCCTCAGACAGGGGGCATGCAACAGGACTGTTAAAACTCCTTTTTTGCATCCCCCATGGTGGACCCTAGAAGTAGACAATGCTTGGAAATCAAAGAGGGCTGTAGTAAAGCAGCTAGGGAAAGTGCGACAGACACCCCGAAGCTCACGAGAGGAAGTGGACACAGCGGAAAATGACAAGAAAGACAAGGTGGAGTCTTTCAAGCGATGTGCTGCAGAGGCCAAGAACGTAAAATGGGAATGTTTTATGAAGGAGATTGGAGGTGATAAAACACTGCGAAAATTCTGGAAACTGCACAGACAAATGCAAAGAAAAGATCGGCCTATGACAGTGGTAACAATTTATAAAGAAGATGGTGTACGCGTGACAACAGACAAAGAGAAAGGGGAGGCGTTTCTCCAGAGATTTTTTAGTGCAGACCAATCATAATGATGCGAATACCAGGGATGCAGTTAGAGAGGAATTATCTGGCACAATGGAGAATGTGCATTATAAAGACATCATACGGGTTGAAGATGTTAAACATATTTTGAAAAAGGCAAATGGTTAAATGACATCAATAACATCCAAAAGGAAGAGCATTATAGAAATCAATGTAAAGAGGCTACAAAAATAGTCAGACAGCAGAAGCGAGAATATATGAGTAATATAATCAAAGATATGGAAACTAATCACCAGAAAAATGAATCCAGAAATTTTTTTAAAGAACTGAAGTCAATGAAACGAGGGCACCAACAAAACACATATGGTTTAAAAGACAAAAATGGGAATATGATAAATACCAATGAGGAAATGTGCAAGACATAGAAAGAATATTTTATTGAATTACTAAATTGTGAAGCTCCAAGTAACATTTTCCCACAGGAAGAGGTTCTAACATGCGAACCACAAATTGAAGAACCTACATTTGAATAAATCCTATATGTAATCACACGACTTAAAAACAATAAGGCAACTGGGACTGATGGAATTGCTGCTGAATTTATAAAGGCAGGTGGCCATGCATTACATCTAAAGCTATACGAACTAATAATAAAAATCTGGAGGACAGAAGAATTACCCCATGACTGGAAAGAGTCATTATTGATACCTATCTTTAAGAAAGGAGACAAGTTCCAATGTGGAAATTATAGAGGAATATCACTACTGTCCACAAGCTATAAGATACTATCCGCAGTATTACTAAATAGACTAAAACCATATTCAGAAGACATATTAGGTGACTACCAGGCGGGTCTTAGACAAAACAGATCAACAATAGATCAGATATTTATCTTACGACAAATAGCCGAGAAACATTGGGAATATAAAAGAGATCTCCATAACATTTTTGTAGGATTTTAAAAAGGCTTATGATAGTGTCCATAGGAATAGTCTATGGAATGCTATGCAGGAATTTGGAATACCAAGGAAGTTAATCAGCATGACCAGACTATGCATGGAAGATACTTATAATATAGTAACATATAAAGGCAGGAAATCAGACCCCTTCCAAATAACATCTGGCTTGAAACAGGGTGATGCACTATCGCCGCTACTCTTCAATCTGGCTCTAGAGAAAGTTGTAAGGAAGATAAAGGAGGAATGTGATATTGGAGGAACATCCAAGCTGCTTGGTTATGCAGATGATATCGATATTATAGGGCAAAGTGAACAAAAGACATTGGAAATATTGACTCACTTAAAGGAAAAAGCCCAACAGATGGGGCTGGTTATCAACCAAGATAAGACAGAATATATGGTAATTTCAAGAGACGGAATGGCTAAAAACTCTGGCCACATACAAATAGATAATATGACCATTAAAAGAACGGAAACATACAAATACCTGGGTACAATCTTCAACTGCTCCAACATCATAAGGGAAGAAATACAAACTAGAATCAACTCTGGAAATAAGATATACTATGCACTACAACATCTACTAAAATCAAAGGCGCTATCTCGTAACACCAAAATCACAATATACAAAACACTGATCAGACCAGTTGTGCTGTATGGCTCTGAAACCTGGAGTACAACGAAAGGAGACGAAGCCTTGTTACAAACCTTTGAGAACAAAATTTTAAGACGCATCTTTGGACCCATTAGGGATACACAAAGTGGAGAGTGGAAAAGAAGAAGTAACAAAGACATTTATGATCTGTTTAAGTCCCCGCTAATCACTGGTATCATGAAGGCTAATAGACTACAATGGCTGGGGCATATAGAAAGAATGGAAGAAAATAGGGAAACAAAACTCGCTTACACTCAGGATATAAATGACCGTAGACCCCGAGGTAGACCAAGAAGACGGTGGAGAGATAATACATGTACAGATCTACAAGCACTTGGAATCAACGACTGGCAAGAGAAGGTACACCAGAGAGACGAATGGAGACGGATTGTATTTGCAGCAAAGAACCTCAATGGCTCGGAAAGCTGAAGAAGAAGAAGAAGAAGAAGAAGAAGAAAAGACACGGCACTAGGGCCTGAGGGTGTCAGGTACGGCCATATGAAGGCTTTGAGCGATGTAGACCTGAAGGAAATGGTCGATTGCTTTAATAAGAGCATTAGGACAGCATCAGTTCCGCAGGATTGGTTACATAGCTATCTCATCCCTCTCCCAAAACCATTCAAGGATCATTCAAAGCTTAGCTTCTTTAGGATCATCACCCTTCAAAATACATTTGGGAAGGTTTTAGAGAAGATAGTCAAATGTGAGTATGTCACATCTTTAGCATGCTGAAGGTATGCATAAATATGTGAGTATATCACATCTCTAGCATGCTGAAGTTATGCATGAGAATGTGAGTATACCACATCTTTAGCATGCTGACCATGTTTTCACACGCATCTACTGTGGGCAAACATTTGCAGCAAGAATTGGCCTTACCAGCCACACTCGCCACCGCCATGGGTCGTAGTTATTAAGCCTTTTTGAAAGCACAATGTACCAAACTATCGTCTGTCAAGACGGAAAGGTGCCAATGTCAGCATGCTGAAGTTATGCATAAATATGTGAGTATATCACATCTTTAGCATGCTGAAGTTATCCATGAGAATATGATTACGTCACATCTCTAGCATGCTGAAGTTATCCATGAGAATGTGAGTAATGTCATATCTTCAGTATGCTAAATCTATGCATACAAATGCGAATGCGAGCATGCCACATTGTTAGCATGTCGAAGTTATAAAAGTTTGAGTAAAGCTAGACAATTTATACTTTATTGTTAAGACTGGTAACAAGTAGTCCTTTATTTCTTTCTTCTTCTTCCTTCCTTCAGAAGTATCATTAGAAATGGTAATTTTTATATTTACTATCCTTCATATTTGCTTAGCATTTAGAAATTCAGAAAAGATGGGCATTTTGTAATCATAGTGTTTGATTTTATTTTCATAATGTAATATGTAAACATGTTTCAGCTCTGAAATGGAGTGGCTTTTCTCATACAAGTACTATTTGTTGGTTTGTTTAAAATTTAAACAAGAACCACATTGTTATTGGATTGTATCATACTGTTGTTGACATGTGTTTTCTTGCTCTTTGTGTGGTGCGTGAGAAATAACAAAAATGTAACCAGTCACTTTATGCTTGCATGATAACCTGAAATAATTTTCAGATAGTTTCTTCTGCTTTGGTAAGTTGAATTCCCAGTTTCCAAACATGCTCTAGTATAAGTCGAATTCAGTATTTCGTTAGCTTCTTCTAGTTTCTAATGAGTTGGATTGATTTTGTCATGATTTGCTCCTGTCATGATTTGCTCTAACATTATAAGGTGTATTCACAGTTTCATAAGTCACTATGGTATAAATTGGATTCTTAGTTTCTTCTAGTATGATACGTGGATGTATTATTCAATGTTCTGCTTCAGAATGATAATTAGAAGTCGGTATTTCATAACATCAGAACTGCAGTAGTGCAGTGGCTAGCATGCTAGCCTTCCGGACAGTGGCCATCTGTTTGAATCCTCTTTGGGTTTATTAAAAAAATGTACCTGGACTGACCGAGTATCCACCGGAATAAGTGGACAACTCTGCAGCTGAGCAGAGCAGGGCACTCACTTGCCCTTACAGTCGGAAATGGCTGTCAGAGGCAGGGGTAAAAAGACCACCATGTGAATGTGGAAGGCAGGGGGAAACCACCACATTATCTTCCCAAGACTTCATGGCAAAACATATTTCAAAGTTAGTGAAGGACGTTAATGGCTGTCTTAGGGCATCCTCGTCCGGTAGTGACAGTCATGAGCCACAGGTGACACCAGACCGTCATCCAGCTACTGATGGCAAAAACTTAACTAAAATAAATAAATTTAGAGTAGGAACATGGAATGTTAGGACATTAAATGAGCTAGGAAAGTTGACCAATGTTCTAAGAGAGATGGATAGCATGAAAATGAATATACTAGGCGTTAGTGAGATGAGATGGAAGAGATCGGGCAAAATTATAGCTGACAATCACACAATAATTTATTCTGGAGGGGATACACATGAAAAAGGTGTAGGAATAATATTATATGAAAAAACAGCCAAGTCAATTAATGGATACTGGTGTATTTCAGATAGAGTTATTATGGTAAAAATCAAAGGCAAACCAATAGACATAAATATTATACAAGTATATGCACCAACAGCAAGCAGTAGTGATGAAGAAATACAACACTTTTATGACGAAATAGAAATGGCGATGGCTCAAATTGGATCACAAGAAATAAAGATAATACTTGGTGATTTTAATGCAAACGTAGGAAAGGGAAAAATGGAGGATGTAGTGGGGAATTATGGTTTAGGTACAAGAAATGAAAGAGGGGAAAAGCTAATAGAATGGGCAAATATCAATGATATGATAATTGGAAACACATGGTTTAAACATCATAAAAGACGACTGTACACATGGATAAGCCCTGATAAGAAAATACGCTACCAAATTGACTACATACTAATTAATAAAAGATTTAGAAATGCTTTAATTAATGTAAAGACAATGCCTGGTGCTGACTGTAATAGTGATCATGTACCACTATGTGGACATATAAAAGTAAGATTAAAGAGAGGGAAAAAAATGGTTAAGAACATGAGACTTAATAAAGAGGTTCTGAAAATAGATAAAGAAATGCAAGAACAATACAGAGTGACTGTGAAAAATAGGTACAATGCAATAACTAAAATACAGAGTATAGATGAACAATGGGAAATGTTAAGGGACTCCATTCATCAAACTAGCAAAGAAGTATTACCGGTGAGAGGCAAAATAGCTAAGAAAAAATGGATGAATGAAGATATCTTAAAACTGATGGACAAAAGAAAACAGAGTAAAAATGACAAACAAGAATACGCTAAGATAAATAAAGAAATAAAAGATAAATGTGGGAAGGCTAAAGAAAGTTGGTTAAACGAGCAATGCAAAAAAATTGAATTAAATTCCATTAAAGATACAAAAAATATGCACAGACAAATCAGTGAGCTTACAGGAAGAAACATAAGAATAAATACAGGGTGTTTGAAATCAAAAACAGGAAAGATAATATTAGAGGAAGATGCTATAATGAAGAGGTGGAATGAGTATATAAGAGAATTATATGAAGGAGAAAGGGAAGAATTAACAGAAGATAGTAACTTAGAAGGTCCACCTATTCTGAAAGAAGAAGTCGCTGACGCTATGAAACGTATGAAGAAAGGAAAAACAGCTGGGCCAGATGAAATCACAATAGAAGAATTAGAAGTATTGGGAGAATTTGGAGTAGATATATTAACCAAAATGTTGAATGATATTTACAGCAGTGGATATTTACCCAGTGATATGCTGAAATCTGTATTTATAGCTATACCAAAAAGACCAGGAGCAATTGATTGTGAAGATTTTCGTACAATTAACCTTATAAACCATATCACTAAGCTTCTACTCAGAATCATAATGAGAAGAACCAAAAAGAAAATAAAAATGGAAATTAGTAAAGAACAGTATGGATTTGTGGAAGGAAAGGGCACAAACAATGCAATGTATACATTACGGACACTAATAGAAAGGTCAATAGAGAAACAGAGAGACATATATTTGTGCTTCATAGATTATACTAAGGCATTTGATAAAGTAAAACATGATGAACTGATTAAAATGTTGGAAGATATCAACACTGATGGAAAAGATTTAAGAATAATAAAGAATATTTACTGGAACCAAGTAGCAGCAATTAAAATGGGAAATAAAGAGGGTAGTTACGAACAGATAAAGCTAGGAGTACGACAAGGGTGTGTCTTGTCACCAGATCTTTTCTCCCTGTATAGCGAAGTAATAATGAGAGAGATCAAAGAGATGCCAGGAATACTAGTTGGAGGTTATAATATAAATAATATACGCTATGCAGATGACACAATATTGGTGGCCGATAATTCAGCAGACATACAACAATTATTAGACGTTGTAGTAACAGAGAGTGCAAGGAAAGGACTCTCCTTGAATATCAAGAAAACAGTAACAATGGTAATATCAAAGAAAATGGTGACACCAAAATGTGACATAGAAATAGAAGGGAAAATCCTTAACCAAGTGGATAATTTTAGATACCTAGGGGCATTTATAACATCAGATGGAAGATGTACAACAGAGATTAGGAGCAGAATAGGGCAGGCAAAAGCCGCATTTCAGAAAATGAAGAGTATCTTATGCAATAAGTCACTATCACTGAATGTAAGAAAGAGAGTGCTGAAATGCTATGTAGAACCAGTTTTGCTGTATGGCAGTGAATCTTGGAATGTAAATGAACAAATTAAGAAGAAATTAGAAGCAACAGAGATGTGGTTCCTGAGACGAATGTTGCGAATTCCTTGGACTGCCAGAGTAACTAACGACGACTGCCTGAAACAGGCTAATGAAACTAGAACATTATATACAACAATAAGACAGAGACAAACATCTTTCTTCGGTCACGTGATGAGAAGAGAGGCATTGGAGAACATCGTAACAACTAGAAAGATCGAGGGGACGAGAGGCAGAGGCAGACCAAGAGAAATGATGCTGGATGGATTGAGACGGTGGCATGGAGGAATATCAGCAGCAGAGTTGATCCAGAAAAACCAAAGACCGAGATCTATGGAGAGCCATGAACGCCTACGCCAGCCGGCACGGCACTTGATGATGATGGTAATGATTGTGATGATGATGATGATGATGATGATGATGATGATGATGATGATGATGATGACAATCCAAGGCTCCTGATTCCTTCGGGATTGTAATAAATATAGAATTACATAATTCAGGAGATAAATTTTCAGTTTCGCGTATTGCGTTCAGCGGTCTATTGACATGGTCTATTTCATATTCTTCTAAGGCTATGTCAATATCTGTTGTGATGTTATCTGAACCGGGGATCTTGCGAGGTTCCATTTATTTAAGAGCAGTCTGAATGAACTTCTATCTTTAAAATTGATGGCCCTTCATTATTATTCAGAATATCATTACTGTTCCTCTCCTGTATCGTTATAAAGATCTTTCACATGAGTGAGAAGAGGTACATATCTTTATTACGGTGGCCTAACGATGATCAGTAACATAAAGTTTGTTGAGATGGCTTATGATGACGCAGTTGGGGATGAAAGGAAATAGAAGAAGAAGAAAGAAAGGAGGAAAAAAATGACGATGAAGAAGAAGGAGAAGAAGAAGAAGAAAATGATGATGACAGAGATAAAGTAAGCTTAGAGTCTTAATTAACTGTCATTGTGTAGAAGCTGGTACTGATTGTGTTCAATAAATTTAAAAAAAAATGTTAGTTGCTTATCCTTCACAGGACGTTGCAGTCAACCCCAGAATCTTTTACCTGTTTGTGATTTCAAACTGATGTATTCCCTTTATGAGTTAAAACAAAGAGGCGAGTTTCTGATTTCTTGGCAAGTTTCTGCTCAGTAGTTTGTCACTCCTTTCTGAACGACCGGCACACATACCATTGTATAAAAACTAACGCAGACGGTCTTGAGTTCAATAAGAATGATCGATGACATGATTGATCTTCCTTCCCATCAGAAGTTCTTTTCTTGCAAACCAGCCCCCTTCAAACAGCACTTAGATCTGTTTCTGAGAAAGTAAATGCTAGCGGAATTATATTGACCATATTACTCCTGTAGTGCTACTCCGTGACGGGAAGTATAGATCTGGCACTATATTTCGGCTATTTCATATGGGTCTACAAGTGGAATTGTTCTGCGCTAGGAAATAGTGACCTGTGGAGAAAAGGCAAGATAGGACTTCAGGATGAGAATGTTCCTAATCAGCTACGTACGATTTGAAAATATAAAGAATATAAGAAATATACAGTGTACAAAAGAACGTAAAGCCTCTCTCAACGGAATCACAATTGATATCACTACATAATCTCAATAGAGATCACTACATAATATCAATATAGAACACTGCATAATCGCAATAGAAATCACCACATAATCACCACAGAGATCACCACATAATCAACATAGATATCACTACATAATCTCAATAGAGATCACTACATAATCACAAACGACATCACTACATATTCACAATAGAGAGTACTACATAATCTCAATAGAGAGCACTACATAATATTAATATAGAACACTGCATAATCGCAATAGAAATCACCACATAATCACCACAGAGATCACCACATAATCACCATAGATATCACTACATAATCTCAATAGAGATCACCACATAATCGCCGTAGAGATCACCACATAATTACTAAGGAGATCACCATATAATCACCATAGCGATCACTGTATAATGACCATAGAGATCACCGCATAATCACCATAGAGATCACTGAACGATAGAGATCACTACATATTCATCATATAGATCACTACATAATCACCACAGAGATCACTGCATAATCACAATAGAGATCACTACATAATCACCACATATACCACTACATAATCACCATAGAGATCTACATAATTAAAATAGAGATCACTACATAATCACCATAGAGATCACTACATAATCACCATAGAGTTAGTCAGTTAGTCAGTTATTTAGTCGACAGATCATCCTCATTGCACATCGAACCATTCAGTCCATAAGTGCTCGGATCCCTTCCTCAGCAAATCCCGCAGCGTGTAGCGGCTAACGACACCAGTTCTGTGTTGGTATCAATCTTCTTTGGCTTCCTGCATAGTGTTCTTGTTTGGCCACACCTCTATTAATTTGCTATTCTCGCATCCTGACTATGGTTGTAGATTCACAGTCATCACTTGGTTCTTGCGAACGATTTACTTCTCGAACAGCATTCAGAATGTCAGCCTGGTTCATGCCGTGTCCACTTTCCACCGTAGCCTTACCTGCGAGCTTGTCAGCCCGCTCATTTCCTTGTACTCCTGCATGCCCTGGTTCTCTTCGGATCCACCCTATCTCTATCTTCTTGAGCATGCTCATTGAGTCGCTAAGAAAACATACATCCACCCATCCATCATGTGCCATGCCGATAAGCATGGGCGGTTATGTTTTGCCATCTCACTCGATCACCAGAGTCGTGTATCAGCTCCGTATTTTTGTCTCGACTATGCCACGTGGCCAAGCCATCCCGGTATTTAATTCTTGGCCTTCCCTTTGGTCTCCTCCCTTCGATCTTGCCAGTTGTCACGAAGTTCTCCCATTCATTTCTTCTCATAACATGCCCTAGGGAATGTGTGTGTCTCGAACCATGTTATTGCTTTACTTACTGCCATGAGTTTCATAGTAAGGCTATTTGTGGTCAAAGCAAAAGCACCAGAATCCTCCTTAACAGTTCTCCCTCCGGCCTGAGCAATGGTCTCCAATGGTTGGAACATTAAGAAGATAGCGCATCACACTGCTTGCTGTATCTCTTGCACATCTAAGAATAATACGCGTAGCTTCGTTCTGTATGCTTCCATCCTTTCCATCTGCTTACGGCTGAGAGTCAGGATCGCCATCGCATACTCAAAAACAGACATGACCAGGCCCTCGTATAGAAAACACAGATGACGCTGCTCAAAGTTTGCTGCCGCCATCTCCCGCATCGCAGCCAAACCCCGTTTGGCCTTTGTTATCACCTGGTCTACGTGCTCATTATAAGCAAGGCTTCGAGCAAAACGTATCCCCTGGTAATTCTTTGCCTGCGTTCTTTCCACAGTCTCTGAACACAGATGTACAGTTTTTGTTGGAGTGTTGAGAATATGGTTATTAAAAGAGAACCATGTCACTGATGTCTTCGTTGGGTTGACCTTTGCCCCAGATTCCACACACCAAGTGCTTATGCGATTTAGTTCGGGTTGTAGTTCTACAGCAACCCAATCTCTATCCTTACCTCGACGATACACTAACACATCGTCGGCATGTGACAATGTCCTCCCCGGTACAGTGATCTGCTCGCTGGTAATTCCCACAGTATAGGCGCTGAAAAGCACCGGAGATAATGGTGATCCCTGTGGCAGGTCCGAATATATGTTTATTTGTTCAGAAATCCTACTGTCACATCTAAAAACTACTTTCCGTTGGAAGAGGGCTGCAGCGATCCAACTAAGGAGGAATGGACCTATCTTGAATTCAAGCAGCTGAAACATTAAAACATCCAACGGTACTCTATTGTACGCGTCCCCCCAGATCAATCGCCGCAGCTGCGTTGATCCAGGTTTCTCTGTTTGGACGGTACCCTCCAAGGGTAGTGGGAAATAACCTTGCCTCTCTAGCTGGCTTGATATGTTCATGGCATTTAACTTCTCCAGCAGCTTGCCTATTTTCCCGTGGTGAATTTGTATAACGAAGACACAAACAATAGACTGCACGATTTATTGCCTGGCATATTTCGCTGCATCTCGTCAGGTACATACTGCAGAAATCACACAACATAAAGTGAAATAGCTAGATAAATCCTTCAAACTGAAATATACACATGTTCGCACAGTAATGTCGATTGTCTACCACGGTAATTTTAAACTGACTAACATGTCTTTCTGCTTGCACAAGGACGGCTTACGTAGGTTAATTATTATAGCTTCTGCAAACTTTAACAAGCGACTACTTTGTGTGTTGAACAACACACGGAAGGCACTGTCTCTTTCAACCACGTGACCGCTCTCGAGCACATGTCTCGCGACCGATGAAGCAGGACTGTTCCGGTGTGTCGGCCTGCCTAGGCTACCATCGTCTGTGTGTAGTATCTTGTCGACCCAGTTCGGAATGTGTTCCGAAACCCTGCAATGTAACTGTCGCTCTGTTCTACCTATGTAGATGGCCTCGCACCTGCATGTAAATTGGTAAATACAATTTGATTTGGCGTACAAAGCTACAGGTTCTTTTACTGCTGGGGTGGGGATCGGTGTGGTTCTGTACCTGATAACTGGAGTTGCAGCACAGAATGTTCGCCCGACTGCTGTGATGAGCCGGTCCTGCAGACGTTGCATTACGTCATCTCCTCGGAAGGTTAACTGGATGAATACCTTGAGTTTAGGGACTGTAGTTTCTTCTGGTTTCGGTTTGTGCTGTTGGCAGTGGCGCTGTATAAATCCTGTGGAGTACCAATTCAGGTTTAAGGCATTCTTCAGAGTTTCAAATTCCTCTGTCAGTGTGTCCTGGGTGCATATCTTCCTAGCACGGTCAAACAGGGTCCGTACTAAGCCCCGTTTGTACTGGACAGGTGCGAAGTTCTGAAAATTTAAGTATTGGCCAGTCCATGTTTCTTTACGGTACACCGACCATTGAATTGTGCCGTCTGCTTTATGTCTCATTAGGATATCTAGAAACGGCAACGCTTCGTTGTGTTCGTGTTCCATAGATAGAGAGATGTTTTTATGTGTCCCGTTCATTCACAATGATCACACACGCTCATCCGCTATTAATAATCCAGAAAACAACACAGTAACCCAACACGCTACGGAAAACACTCAAGGATTGATTCACTCAGATGCACGAACTCCGTAGCACCGGCGAAAATCTTGAGAAGAAACTTCTGGTTTAAATCCTAGAGCAGACATCACACGCAAGAGATGAAATTATCCACGCCCTACGTGAAAAATGGAGCGGTTTCAACATAGCGATCACTGCATAATCACAATTGAGATCACTGCCTAATAACAATAGTGAGTGCTATATAATCACAATAGAGAGTACAACATAATCATAATAGAGATCACTATATAATCACAACAGAGAGTAGAACATAATCACAATAGAGATCACTATATAATCACAACAGAGAGTACAACATAATCACAATAGAGATCACTATATAATCACAACAGAGAGTACAACATAATCACAATAGAGATCACTATATAACCACAACAGAGAGTACAACATAATCACAATAGAGATCACTATGTAATCACAACAGAGAGTACAACATAATCACAATAGAGATCACTATATAATCACAACAGAGAGTACAACATAATCACAATAGAGATCACTATATAATCACAAAAGAGAGTACTATATAATCACAATAGAGAGTACTACTGTCAAAAACTGTCATTTACTGCCAATATAGTACCTTGCGGTGTATGGCAGGGGGATCTTTGAGCCTGAGGAATTAAGGCCGCCTGGCTAGTGCAGTCGCCGCGAACTGTGCAGGTTAGGATTTTTCTTTTTGCCCCCGACAGAAAGAAAATCCCGCACCTTACCGGGGATCGAACCCGGGTCTCCCGAATGAGAGTCCGGCGTTCTATCCGCTCGGCCAGCCGCTCCTCAGAGAGTACTACATAATCACAAAAGAGATCGCTAAATGATCACAACAGAAAACATGACGTTATCGCCATAGAGAACACAGTGTAATTATAAAAGTGATCACTAATAATCACAATACAGGAAATCGACGTGGCCGAAAAGATTAAAGCGCTCGCGCTTACATTTCTGATGCGCTGTTGGAGAACATCGTGACAATTGGAAAGAGCAAAGAGAAGAGAGATCGAGGCAGACCACGAGAAATGATGCTGGATGGATTGAGACGGTGGCAAGGAGGAATATCATCATCAGAGTTGACCCAGAACACCAAAGACTGAAAGACCGCGATCAGTGGAGAGATATGAACGCTTACGCCAGATGGCAGGGCACTTGATGATATATATATATATATATATATATATATATATATATATATATATATATATATATATATATATATATATATATATATATATATATATAATGTAACAAACAAAAGAATGTAAAACATAAATACATGACGATAACGTACATATGAAATATGTCAAAATGTGAAAAGCAATATCTGCACTGAATTAAATTGCTGTGTAATCAAACGGACTGAGAAACAATGACGAAAAAATATAATAACAAAAAGTGAATCCAATAAGATTAAAACTGAAGAATGAGAAATAGGAGTTGGTCTGCCATGTGTATGTGTACTTTTGTGCAGTGTTTTATTTTATATGTGAATTGTTGTCGTGCAAGGCCATTCACCTGACGTTTTTCGTCCTTAAGTTTTCAAGTTCTTACGAAGAGAGTTGGTTTTAGATTTGTTGTTGTTGTTGTTGATGTTGTTGTTTTTGTTGTTGTTGTTGTTGTTGTTATTATTATCTTCCAATTATGCCATTGGGTGTTGCGAGGAGGGTTTATTGAAGTTCCAGGACCTGTGCTAGCGCCTTTCCTCCATGTTCCTCCGTGATTCATGAGCAATATTTTTCAATGATAAAGTAAATCCCCTAACGGTTTGTTAGACCTGTCATAGGTTTCCTACCTACTTAACCCTTTTATATGTGCAACTACCACCATGTTACACTTACGGACAGACTCCTCGTTAAGACTTAGAGTACTCATTCCAATTACAGGGCCGGCGATAGGGTCCCGTGTTGTTATTTTTCGTCCATACCTCCCGTAGTTTTGTAGCGGACTTACATGTTAAGAATTAGCGGACAATTATATTAGATGACGGTTGTCAGGTCTTAGTCAGGTATAATTGAGCTACTGTATTACAGTACACGGTACTATCTGCTGTTAGCGCCGAATGTTGTGCGGCACTCACCAAACCCGACACCCCATATTGTGTCAACGGCTTAGGGCGGAGGAGCGCAATTGGGAAGGTACAAGCTTTATCCTGATGTTAGGAAATGGAGCCTAAAGACTAAATGTTACAGCAGGGCAAACCAGGCCATAAGCCTTAGTCAGAAACTGGTCTAGGATGGAAGCTCCGGCAGGCGGACAATTACAGCATTGCTTTGCTGATCCGGCAGATTCTGCAGCTTGTCTTGTTCCAGATGAATTGGTGTTCTCTTTCCGAACAATGTGAGATAAATCCCGGGTCAATGAAGTCTTTCTGGTGACTGCCGATTCCATCGATGATGAACTGTATTCTTCGTGGAGGACTTTTTGTGTTGGGCATTCTGGCGGCGGCATTATGCGCAGTGTACCTGTGCGGGCTGTTGGCTTGTCGAGACTCCTGTCTGTTCCACTTTACACATTGGGCAGTGATGAGCATTTTGTGTGATATTCACAGGTACAGGATCGGAGCATAATGGGGACGACTCGTTGCCGTGAGGTTGGAACCGCATCTAATTAACTAACTTTCCTATTTAGTAACTAGGCAGGCAGAGAGAGGGATCTTGCTGCGTGGACAACACATGGTCTCTACAATTCAGCCCAGGCTTTATGTTATGGAGAGGTTATTATGTTTCTTTGAAGCACAGTGTAACTACCATTTGTCAAGACCGCAAGGTGCCAGTAGAAGAAGTATTTCCGCTGTCCACGATATTCTAACAACTTTTCTCTAACATTTAACTTTTAAACCGTTCTCTTCGTTAATGATTATGAAATTGTCCAGGACTCGCATACACACGTTGCCGCAGGAAAGATTCATATTGCAAGATTTGACATTGGCAATGTCTTCATTGGTTATTGTGATCTTTGGTTTGCAAGTAGTTTTATCTTCGGAAATTTATTTGTTTGTTATGTGTAAGTTCAGGAAAAGGCTTATATTTTCACTGTACCTCTTGACAGAACGATCAGACCGTTGAATTCTTTAGAGCTGTTTGAAAATACACCTGTATATACAAGTTTTGGAGACGGATTTCTGCCAGTTATGATTGGATCAAAAATATCACTGATTTCATCATGTTTGGCGTTTCTAATTTTATTTTACGCATATATCTTGGAAAGGTATGAGGAGAGAATGCATCCCATGATAGGTGGATTCTTGAAGTAAACTGAAATGTAAATAGATTTGGAAAGGGTAGCTATGCAACTGATTGTGAACCTATGCCAAACAATGAACTGAACCCCCGCTTTCAGAGCACTGGCTTGGGCCGCAGGGCAAGAAGTCATACACGCCGTCAGTATATCAGACTCCTTGAACAGGCTATAGAAAATTGCAACCAACAGTCTCCGTTCTGAATGGGTAGAAAGCATCCACAAATCACGCCTCACATCACTCACCTGGATTTAAACACCCGGACTCGCAGGCGAAAAGGGGAATAAATGCATGGACCATCTGGTGAACAATGCAAAAATACAAGCAGGAAGAAGCATGGGCAGGGCTGAAAGTGTCAATGCAGTACTGATCCAGCCAAGCCGATACTTAGGAGTCTCTGGCGCTAGCTCAATTACTCGACTTGGCAGTTGACAGGAACCCAGTGAGTTCATGCCAGAGTTGGGCGTGCCACATGCTTTCAAGCGGATTCTTCTTCTTCTTCTTCTTCTTCGTTCATCCGGACTTTCTTTTCGGATGTGATTGCGTTGTGCCTGTTTCCGACACATCCGACTTCTGCGGGCATTTGTTGACCGGGTTAACCTTCCCGGGGGTTTCTTAGGACGTTTGACTCTCACTGTTGTGGTGTTATCCCCCATCCCAGCTGGTCCATATAGAACAGCCAAAGATCCTGGTCAGCCCTCAAGGGAAGGCAGGGGCAGACCATGGGCATTCCCCGCCATCCAAGGAGGCTTCCATAATTGCAGAGCCGATACATATCGCTCTGGTACTGGGCTCACCCAAGGAATCGTCACGTCCTGCACATGGCTGCTTAGCCTCACTTCCGTATATTGGGCCTTCCGTTCACCATAGACTGTTCTTCCGGAAACCAGAAGTATGCAGTCTGCAGATAACATCCACACAGTGAGCTTTCGATTCGGACTTTCCATGTAATGGATTTGCTATCCAAGCAATATTCCATTTCGTGCCACTAGGACACTTTTCCACCTTTTATGAAGCCCACACAGTGGGCTTTTGATTCAGACTTTCCACGTAATGGATTTGCTATCCAAGCAATATTCCATTTCATGCCACTAGGACACTTTTCCACCTTTTATGAAGCCCACACAATGGGCTTTTGATTCGGACTTTCCACGTAATGGATTTGCTATCCAAGCAATATTCCATTTCGTGCCACTAGGACACTTTTCCACCTTTTCTGAAGCCAACACAACGAGCTTTCGATTTGGACTTTCCACATAATGGATTTGCTATCCAAGCAATATTCCATTTCGTGCCTCTGGGTCTTCATGCACCTTTAAATGTCAACCTGTATGTAGTTAAAGTAATCTGTGGTCAACTTTAGCTTGTTGATATTTCCATAGAGCTTGTCCTCAAATGAAGCAGGTGTGGGCCAAAATATCTTTCTCTGTTCTGCATACGTTGGGCAATCCTGCAGCAAATGTTTTGCTGTCATTTTTCCAGTTCTACAATTACATTCATCGGTATCTCCTATCTTTAGTTTATTGAACAGGTGATATTTCAGCCTGTTATGTCCTGTGCGGAGTCTGAAGATTGCTACTTGTTCTCTTCGGTCGAGTTTGTAATATGCATCATCCTTCTGATGGCCTGGATGCTCTGATTCCCATTTGGTTCTATAAGTGCTTTTTATCAACCTCTTTGCCTCATTATAGGTTATGTCTATGTCAGGCTGTGGTAGTCGTCCGCCCTCTTTTGCCAGTCTGTCAGCCTCTTCATTTCCAGGTATACTGCAATGTGATGGGATCCACTGTATTACAACTTTTTTGGATTTCTGGCATAGACCATGGAGTGCTGCTCTTAGGTCAGTTAGTTCTGTGCTGTTATTGCTCTTCAGTATTGAGACAGCTGACTTTGCATCTGTGAAGATAGCTATTTGCTTCTCTTTATTTTCCTCCATCAGGAGCATTTCTGCTGCAGTTTTCAGAGCCTCTACCTCCGCTTTGAAGTTACTTGAAAATTTTCCAGTTGCCATTGAATGTGTTTTTTTCACTCCATTTTTTAAATTTAGGAGAATTCCTCCTCCTCCATTCTCTACTGAATTTTTGGCTGATCCATCTGTATATGCATGGGTCCAATTGCTGCTTGGGTAATGTTCTTTTATGTAGTTTAGGGTTATTTCTCTTCTTTCGGTTTCATGCTGAGTGTTCTTTTTCTCAATACCAGGAATGTTTTCTATCATCTCAGGCAGTTGCTGCTGTCTCCAAGCTGGGAACTTGTGTGCATTGTGTATGGGCTTGACTGTTGATATGTTAAGTATAGGATCTGCCCTAATCCTTCGTTTTGCAGTTTCTACAAAGTTGCTACGCTTCAGTCTTCCCTTTCCAAAACCATTAAATCTGTTGCACATAGGGTGGTCTGTCAATCTTCTAAATTTTTCTGCTTGTTGCTGGGCTCTGCTATCTCTTCTATCCTGCATTGGATGTAAACAAGTGATCTTTTCTAGTTCATTAATAGGCGTTGTCTTCAGGCTTCCAGTTATGATTCGCATTCCCTGGTTTTGGACTCTACTTATTTTGCTAAAGTTTGACTTAGCTGCTGTTGCCCAAGCTGCAATGCCATATTCCAGTACTGGCCTCACCCGTCCAGTATATAACTTCTTGAGAACTTTCTCATCTGCTCCCCACGTTGTACCAGCAAGCTTTTTCATGATTGCCATTCTCTGCCTTGCTCTTGTTCGACTTTTCTCAACCTGTGTTTTCCATGTCAGGCGACGTTCAAAGGTGACTCCTAGATAGTTTGGATTTTCTTCATGGCGCAATATTTTTCCATTCAATACCAGCTTAGGAGGTTGCTGAGTTTTATTTGAGAGGGAGAACACTGTGCATGTTGTTTTCTCCTCACTTATCTTCACTAGCCATGATTTTGACCAGTCCTCTAGCGCTAATAAGGCTTGCTGTATTCTGCTGTTAGCTGTACTAATATATTCTTCAGATGTCCATATGGCTAGGTCATCTGCAAAGGAGGATGTGTGTACTCTGGCTGGAAAATTTTCTGTGATGTCATTTATATATGCTAGGAATAATGTTGGTGAAAGAACTCCTCCTTGGGGGACACCTTGCTCCAGCAGCATCATTTTGCTTGTTTGTCCTTGTACTTTTGTCCTGGCAGTTCTGTTCTCAAGGTAGTGGCTGATCCATTTATACATTTTTCCACAAACATGCATGTTTTGCAGTTTTACTTTCAGTCCTTCCTTCCATACTTTATCAAATGCTTTTTCTAAATCTATCCAGACTGCTAGTGTGTGCTTTTTCTCTTGGAAGGCATCCTCTATTTCCTGAGCTATATAGGTTATTTGATCTTCAGTAGATCTGTACTTTCTGAATCCTGCTTGGTGTGGTGTTAAGAGTTTGTTTTCTTCCAGATGCCATGTTAGCCTGCCATTGATAATGCGTTCCATTAATTTTCCTACACAGCTAAGTAGACTGATAGGTCGATAGCCATTTGGTTCTTCCAGGTCTTTTCCTTTCTTTGGGACTGGTATTAGTATAGCTTCCTTCCATGCCTGTGGGACTATTCCTCTCTTCCAGCTGTTATTTAGGACTGCTAGTAGTTTCTTCTTTGCCTTGGTGCCTAGTCCTATTAGCATTTCATTTGTGATTCCATCCTTTCCTGGTGATTTCTTCTTTTTTAGGGTATTCATTGCCTGTTCCATTTCTTCCATTGTTAGATTTGCCATCATATATTCTGCTGCTGTCTCTGTATTTCTATGATGTATCTGTTTGTCTTTGATTGCTTTCTTCTGTTCGGTTGTAATATCAATGTGGTTTGCCTTTGCATAGTGTTCCATTAGTGCATTTGCAGCCTTTTTTCCTGTAAGCAAGGCATTTCCTTGTTTAATTGTTATTTGTTTGTTTCTAGGTCCTTCATTGTTCATGGCTTTCACTAGTTTCCATAGTTTGTTTCCATCCCTGTCAAAATTCAGGTTTTCTGTTTTTTCCCTCCAACAATCTCTTGTTGTTTGGTTTACTGTTCTTTTATATTTTGCTGAGATGGCTTTGAGAGAGATGTTCGCTTCAATTGTTTGTTCTCTCTCTGCTGTCTTCCTGGCATCTTCAACTTTGTCCTCCAAACTTTGTAGTTCTTCAGTCCAGTATGGTTTGTAATTTTTCCTCGCTCCTCTTGGAATGGACTCAGTGGCTGCCTGTATTATCGCTCTGTTTAGACTTTCCACCATTTGCTTTATGTTGCCATATCGTGTATTTATGTTTTCACAATATTTGTCTGTTAGTATGGCAAATCTGTCCCAATCTGCTCGTTTGTAATTCCAGCGGGGCAAGGGCTTTTGCTCCTGTGGAACATACTCCATATTCATTACAAGCTTGATTGGTCTGTGGTCACTACCTGCTAATTGGTCCAGCACATGGCGATCGATTTTGTGGAGGATGTCTCCTGTGCAGAAAGCTAAGTCTGGAGTAGAAGTGGTAAGCCATCTTCTGGAGTAGAAGCTCGGTGTGTCATCCGCTTTGTTGAGTAGATGGAGATTTGAGTCTATTTCCCAGTCCTCCAATTCATCTCCTCTTTTGTCAGTATCTGGGTATCCCCATCTTTCTGAATGGCTATTAAAGTCTCCGACAATAATGCAGTTTGTGTCAGTTATTTTCATATTTGAGAGTGTAAGGTCCTTATCTGCTGGGCTATACAGATTGTAGATTCTTATTTTCACGTCCTTTATCATTATATCAACACCTATAATTTCCGTTTGGTTGTCAGAGATCACAGATACTTCGCTGCAAGGTATTGTGTTTCGTGTAAGTATTAGAACTCCTCCTTTGTGTCCTTCGCGGTCGAAACGTGTGGCCTGATATCCTCTGACTGAGAATTTGTGATTGGCGTTGAGGTGTGTCTCTTGAATGCATGCCAGATCTATTCTATCTTTATGAAGACGCTGTGTTAGGGAGTCTTTCTTCTTGTAAACTCCTTCGGCATTCCACTGTAGTATGTTGAGTGTCCGGGGTATTTGGTCAATAGCTCTTAACCTACTCCTCTGTGCCTTGACTCCACAGCACAGGGGAAGGTGACCACCAGTAGTCATGGGTGGACCCCCTCGAGGCAGGGGGCCCGGCACTATCGCCGCCTGATGGGACTTCACGGGATTAGCACCATAACGATTAATTTTGATTTGTGACATCATGAATTAAGTTACGTTGCACTGCTTTGTCAAGCCTGTGGCTCAGTACATCCGATTTCGACAAGCATTTATTCGGGATGCTTTCCCTAGCCTTTGACTGTCCCCAGTCTACCTACAAGGCAGCAGGTTTTACGTTGCACTGCTTTGTCAAGCCTGTGGCTCAGTACATCCGATTTCGACAAGCATGTATTCGGGATGCTTTCCCTAGCCTTTGACTGTCCCCAGTCTACCTACAAGGCAGCAGGTTTGTGTGTCTCTTCGTCTGGTCCCTCTCCCTTGACCTGTCCGACATGGGTGGCCCTACCAGTAGCTGTGCTACCGTCGGCATAGCTCTTGGGGTCATTGGGACGCACAAGCCCCTCTACCTCGTCACGGTGGACACACAGCAGAGGAGCAAGCGGATTCGAGCTGAGAACCTCAGAAAAACAAGACGGATCATAAGCCGAGAGCGTGCCCAGTGCTTTCAAGCGGATTCGAGTGGAGATCGTCAGAGAAACTGGGCGGACCGTAAGCCGAGTTGGCGATGACAAGAGATTTCCGCAATGTGAATGTTGAGTGATAGATTATGTTGAGTGATAGATTATGTTGAGTGATATACCATGGCAGTATTGAAAACTGACCATGCACGTTAGTGACCCCTTGGAGGGCGAGAGAGAGAGAGAGAGAGAGAGAGAGAGAGAGAGAGAGAGAGAGAGAGAGAGAGAGAGAGAGAGAGAGAGAGAGAGAGAGAGAGAGAGAGATGAGATATTACATTCAACTCTTTGTGGGAACAGTGAGTAGAGATACTTTAAGATGGCTGTTGCATCGGTGGACTATAAGCACGCACGGGAATGCCCTATATGCAGAGATGCCGATCCTGATAACAAAACAACATAACATTGAAATGAACGGCTATCAACAAAGATATGATTTGCGTTGTCGGCTTCTGTTGACTCTTACTTTCTGCTCGACATGGTTGGCTTGTTTCTTGCTGTGACGTCACGTCAGGGTCCTCTGGCAGGTAACGGAAACCCTCAAGTACATGATCGTCTTTCTCAGCAAGTCATTGTGACTGTCGAACACATGACACAAAACTGGAAAGTACGACGATCATCACAGAGTGTATCTTCGGGTCAATAAGACTCCTTGCTTAGAACTTTTGTTTGTGTGGTTGTTGTCGTCTCCTTGATTCAGAAAGATGGAATTTTAGGGGCGTGTTGTGCAAACAATTTCGGGTCGCTATTTGCATGGCTAGAAACCGAACAGCAGGAGTGGACGTTTGTTAGTTTGAAACCATTCATCAATTTCCTTCAGTGAGGTTTTATTTCGTTAATGCTAGCGAGCTTGTCTATGCAAGAATGCTTCTTAATTCACTCATTTCGTTCGTTCGATGGTTCTTAAAATTAAAACCCTAACAGATTCAGAACACAAAAAAAAAGTAAGTTTAGACCAAACAAATGTAGATGGTAGAAGATAGGAAGTAGAGCTCAGTCATAGTTATGACTTAAAAATGGTTAATATGTTAGCAGACGTGGTGTATTATAACGCAAGGACAAAATTAGGGCGATATTTAAGCTCGTTGCAGATACGGAACGTCACGTAAGACTATGTATGACCCCGTGGCACGTGATCAGTCCCTGGCCAAGGGGTTAACGACATTTTTCATAATCCTGTATATCTACGTGGGGGAAAACAGCAGCTGTTAAATTCGGTAGCAGATCGCGCCGCACTGTTAACTTACCGGGGTATTGAGCTGGTCGTTCAGAAAACAATGGCAAACTACTGAACCTAAAGCTTGTCTAGTACATCTACAGCAGTTATTTTTACAATCCGCCGACTTAACGAGTGCAGGGTTCGTAGTCAGCAGCCGGTGCTTCTGGGGGTAGAACGTTTTGTGTTGATGTAGAAGGTATGAGCGTCGGCTGTTTAGAAAGTAATAGCAAACTAATGAACTTACCATTCACAAAACGCAAACAGCCAATATATGCTGGGGTTGATTGCCACGTCCTGCAAAGAACATGCAACTAACTGTCAACACTATTATGCTTTGTGATCGCCCTCCAGGGCCAACTGCATTAATTCGTCTGGTTCATTATTTTGGTTGGGTGCCTAACAACTCAGATATCATCGTCATCATCATATCATCATCATCATCATCATCATCATCATCATCATCATCATCATCATCATCATCATCATCATCATCATCATCATCATCATCATCATCATCATCATCATCATCATCATCATCATCATCATCATCATCATCATCATCATTATCATCATCATCATCATCATCATCATCATCATCATCATCATCATCATCATCATCAGCATGATGATGGTGATCATCATAATCATCCTTTTCTTCTTCTTCTCTTCTTCTTCTTCTTCTTCTTCTTCTTCTTCTTCTTCTTCTTCTTCTTCTTCTTCTTCTTCTTCTTCTTCTTCTTCTTCTTCTTCTTCTTCTTCTTCTTCTTCTACATTTACTTTTCCTCCCCCTTGTTGTTGTTGTTGTTGTTCTATTTCATATATTTCCCTTTTACCCCTTCTCTTCTTCTTCCTTCTCGTAAAAGACACAGATAAGAATTGGTTTAGAATCATGTAGCAGGTTGTGTAGAAGGACATGATTTCTACAATAAACATCAAATCATTGTTTTTGTTTATGTGGTTTTTTTTAGGTTGGGAAGTAAATATTAACTGATTCAGTGCCCAACAAAATGTTGGCTTAGGCCAAACAGGGTGCACAATCAAATGAACAAGTATTATAATAAAATCTCCATGAACTGTACCAATTGACAGGGCACATAATGATTATAGACTCAGCAAGCGTTGTTGGAAGTAAAAGAATTTACACGCTTCCATGAGATCACAATAAGTCCTCCCACAGTGATTTTGCCCAGTTGAGAATTTCCAACAATGCAGCCCAAACATCGAAGCCAACATCCTGTCAGACTGATTGACTGTCCACAACATTTTAAAGTCCACAAAATTGCATTCCAACATTTCTCCAGATAACGATGCTCACAGGACGCTGTCTGAAGCTCTCGTCCCGGCTCTACTCGCAACAGATTCTTGTAAAATCCCACACCAGAGAGGATCAATACAGACCTGTCGGCCTGTCTCACTAACCTTTCAGAATTATTAGATCACCGGGACAATTTTTCCCCTGTTGGATTACCGATGTGGACAGACAGCCGGGAATTTTGGGGAATTGGTCAAGAAGAGAATCATTAGAACATCGTCTGTATATTTGCTTCGACATGTTCGCAGCATCCTGTAGGGGTGATAGCAGCGCTAGATTTAATTAGAAAACAGAAAGTGAAATGATTCTGCCATATAACTAGGCTACCAATTGACAGTATACCACAACAAGCAATGATTTACAGACCAAATGGAACCAGAAGAAGAGGCCGACCATGTAAACGATGTACAGAGGGAATAACGGAGTCCATGGGAATCTTGATAAATGAAGCCTATAAAGGGGAACTCTCCCGCTGTTTATGCTTCACCTCGACCCCGCAGGGTACAAGAGTAACATCATGAGATGATGATGAGACTAGAAAGTTACTTGCATATCGTTTACAGGACGTTTCAATCTACCCCAGAATTTAATAGCTAGTTGTGATTTACTATGCAATTTTACTTTCTGTAGTTTGCAATTACTTTCTGAACGGCCGAAGCTAATATTATCGTAAATCAACTTAAGAAAAACCGCTTCCAGATCTCCCGCGGCTTATTTCTAACTCTCGTCTCGCACCAGTACTATTCAACGCGTATACGGTGCCTATCACTGAACAACAGTTGGACGGGAGGGGTAGGACTCTGTCATTTGCTGACGGCATTCTTGTGTAACCACAGGGTCGAGATAGACAGGCGGTTGCCAATGATATGCAGGGCGAACTAGATCGAATTTCCTCATGGTGTGCTGATGCTGGTGCCCTTGTCAACCCTGCAAAGGCATCGATTACATGGTTCACCCTAAACAACCATATTGTGAACACAGACCTGCCGGCAGTAAGAATAGATGGGAGCATTTTGAGTAGAACCCAGTCAATGACATATCTTGGCGTGAGGTTTGATCGTAGCCTGTCCTTCAGAGATCATGTCGATTATGTCATAACGAAAGCTCGAAAAGGTTTGTCAGCAAAGAGAGTCATGGCGACTGCAAATATCCAGCAAAGACTGCTAATACATCTGTTCCAAGGACTGGTGCTTTCACGCATCAAGTATGCCCTGGCCATCCTCACTGTCAGCCCTACACAGATTGGAAGACTTGAAAAGGTAAAAACGAAGCCATGCGCATCATTTTGGGCAGCACGAGAGACACCAGCTGTGTAGCAATGAGATACCTCCTTGACTTCCTGACAATGAACCACAGGATCAAGATCTGGAGAGCTCGTGCATACTTAAAAATAAGTGCAGATAGCAGCATTCTCTGCATGACGCTATATTCAGAGAAAAGGGTGACACTGATCGTATTCTGGTATGAACCTAAGGCCTATCCACGTCAATATGGAAGCATTATACTCGAGCTTCGCTCTCGTTTGAGCTCGTCAGTAATGCATATCCCTGACTGGATTCGGAAACAAGCCCCAGATCACTGGCGTGTGAAGAAGAAGAAGAAGAAGAAGAAGAAGAAGAAGAAGAAGAAGAAGAAGAAGAAGAAGAAGAAGAAGAAGAAGAAGAAGAAGAAGAAGAAGAAGAAGAAGAAGAAGAAGAAGCAGAAGCAGAAGAAGAAGAAGAAGAAGAAGAAGAAGAAGAAGAAGAAGAAGAAGAAGAAGAAGAAGAAGAAGAAGACGAAGAAGAAGAAGAAGCTCAACAACACCACCAACAACAACAACAACAACAACAACAACAACAACAACAATAGCAACAACCTGTGCAGAAATGTAACAATTAGACGCAACGACATTGCTAGTAGTAAGTGTTGTGGTAGAAGAGGATCAAAGCAACTCTGTGACTGACATAACGGGTAACAATGATGATGTTGCTTGCTATGTATTTGATGAGCAATGGCATAACTCTTTGGCATTGATATAATCTGAACCAAATAATTGGGAAATTATTCCAATCTTTTTATGTATGTTTCACTGGCTTTTATTTATATTGTGAATTTATTACCGATGTGTCATTAAGTATACCAACATCACGAAGATCATAAAGTCCACTACTGATACTTATAAATTAATCTGTTTAAAAAGTGAACTTGCATTAGTTAACGCCGGAGAATTAACCGTCAGATCTGGGGCCCCACACGTCTGAAAATATAGTGATGGGGTGTATCAAGTACAGGTGCATTAAAACATATATGTAATAAAGGAAACAAGCACTTACTGTGATAAAAATATATTATATAATATATGGAATGATAAATCATAGTATCATTTGGTTTGCCATTTGACATAGGCGAACATGTTGTTCCAGAGATCTCGGTCCTTGGTGCTCTGGATCAACTCTGTTGATGGTATGCTGCCATGCCACTGTCTCACATCATCCATAATCATTTCTCTTAGTCGGTCTCACCTCTTTTCCCCACTGATCTTTCCAGTTGTCACGAGTTTCTCCAATGCCGCTCTTCTCAACACATCGCCAAAGAATTATATTTGTCTTGTTCTTATTGCTGTATATAATGTTCTAGTTTCATTAGCCTCTTCCAGGCAATCACTGTTAGTCACTCATGAAGTCAAAAGAATTCGCAACATGCGTCTCAGGAAGTACATCTCCGATGCTTCCAGGCTTTTCCTAATTTGTTCATTAACGTGTCTGGATTCACTGTCATTTAGCAAAACATGTTATATATAGCATTTCAACACTCAGTGTCTTACATTTAGATTAGCAATCCCAAAATATGTAAAAAGAAATGCACAGTAATCTACGGTGCTGAAAGTGCAACATATGACAGTGTGTGTGTGTGTGTGTGTGTGTGTGTGTGTGTGTGTGTGTGTGTGTGTGTGTGTGTGTGTGACATCTACAAGGATCCATGTTTACATTGCTTTAGTATATGTTGAGCCAGTTTAGTTCTGTGTATCTGATGCGATGCAGAGAATTATGTCAGGTAGTAATTTTTGCAATATATTGTTTGCGTCTTCATACGCACGCACGCACGCACGCACGCACGCACGCACGCACGTATATATATATATATATATATATATATATATATATATATATATATATATATATATATATATATCTGTGTGTGTGTGAGCATGTGTGTGTGTGTGTGTGTGTGTGTGTGTGTGTGTGAATTTTCACCTTGTCGTCTAGATAGGCGATAGTTTGCTATATTGTGCTTCAAAAAGAGGTAATTACAACAACCCATAGGGATAGCGAATGTGACTGATCAGGCCAATTTGCGCTGTAAATGTTCGTCTAAATAATAAAAATAAAAAATAATAATATAATAAATAATATAAGTATGAAGATATAGAGATTAAAACAAATAAATTATATATAAATAAAATAATAATAAACTAATATTTAAAAAAACTAAAAGTGTTTGTGGAGGTTTCCTGTGTGGGTGGGGGGGGGGGGGGGGGATTTCTGGGTGAGGGATGTGTGTGGGGGATGTGAGGGTGGGTATGGGAATGTGCGGTTGGGTGGGGATATGTGTGTCTGTGGATGAGGGACGAGTGGGTGTGGGATGTGTGTATGGGTGAGGATCTGTGGGTGGGGGTATGTGTCTGGGTGGGTGGGGTGTGTGGATTTGTGTGGGTAGTGGGATGTATGGGTTGATTGTGTGATGGTATGTGGGATGGTCGTGAGGTGTGTGCATGTCGTGTGGGGGATGTGTGTATGTGTGGTGATGTGTGTGTGTGTGTGTGTGTGTGGGTGGGTGAGTTGGTTGTCGCGAGCCTACAGTTTCGCTTATTACAGTTGTCATTTGTAATTGTTAAGAATAACCCATAACAGCGACATGGCAGAGATGGGGGGGGGGGGGGGGGGGGGGCCTTGATTTCCGGGGAATGTCAGTCAACTTTCAGCCATTAGCCACTAAAATGCACATGCCAAAACATCAGCACATTCCCAAAGTCAGAATATATTTGTGTAATTTCTGTGTATATTCAAATACACGAGGAATTATATCGTGTCTGCCACCACGCATCCATTTTACAGTCTGGACATTTACATATACTTCTTGGACATTATTTTTGGAACATTTAGATACCTATATTGATATACAGCAGAAGATGGACTTTACCCTTCACACATACGCTTCCCTCCATGAAATTCATACAGGACATTTGGACTTTACATTGCACGTGATTTTGGGATTATACACGACTGGATTTCAACATGGATATCAGGACGGTTACATACTTCAACACGGACACATTGCAGGACATTAATCGATACATGTTGAGGATATAGGACATTACTTTCCCCGACATATTTAGCATTATTACTACTTCGTCATGGATTCTCAACCTCTTACCCGCAGCATCTAACTGTGGGTGTATCTTATTGGCAGATACCGACATCAGCATCAACTGCAGTCAACTCATTACTTCAAAATAAAGCCAGTATTTGTTGATTGTTGTGTTTAATTGTTGTCTAGTTGGGTGTGTACGTACTATACATATTATTTTATCGATGGCCGATTCGTCGCTTGTATGACGACGCGGGCATTTGGAGGGCTATTCTGGTGACAAGTAAAGTTATATTTATATGTCGCTAGGATACGTTATACACTGACGGTTGGCAGGTCGTTACGAATTTATTTTTGTGTATGTGGCGATCTCGCGATTCGTTGGTTACGTTGTCGTGTCGTAAAGGTTGGTTGTATACGTTCTCTATATCTCTATTACTACTCAGTACTTATATTTTAGGAGACTAGATATGTATGTCTGCGTTACACCTCGTGTATTATTCTCGTAAATACTTATTTGTGGTTTCATTATATTCTTTATACTGAATATATATTTTGTACTATTTTCTGGTATTTACATATCGTAACGGTTAGGACAGTATTTATTTCGCGCCAAGTTTGCTAATCTTCTCGCGTTATTCTGCTCTATAATATTGTTGATTTTGAGGTTGACATTTCGTTCAACGTGTTATAATTTTGATATATTTACTACTATCTGCCTACGCATTCTGTCGATTGTGCTTTGCGTATATATTATATTTCAGCTAGATAAGTTATAGAGCATTTAGTTAACATGTCGACACTACAAGACTTTATGTAATATGAGTGAAAAGTCTGGTTTGACCGGTCTAGAACTGAATACATGGGTGAAGCAGGAATTCATGCGACAGGAAGAGAGAGCAGAAAGATTAGCAGCAGAGAAAGAAACGAAAGAATTGCATATATATGAAGCTAATACAGTGTTCACCCAGGAAGACATTCCTAATAGCCACCAAGCATGGGTCAATGGATTGCCGACGATATGTATTAGGGCCACGAGTACATCTATTGTAGGAGTCGATCACAAACTAGTAAACAAAAGAGACTTCACACATGATAACATTTATTGCAGAACATTTGGCGGTACCATAGAAACATACACGACCGCATGGGTCACGATAAAATGCCCACATTATGAAGGTAAAATATGTGCAGCAGTATTACCAAACACGTGTGCTGGTTTGATAATTGGTAATATCCCTAATGTCATAGATTACATTCAAGAAGTGACCATCGAACCCAGATTTGCCAATACACTCTCAAGTACCCAAGTTCACATGACGCATGAAGACGAAAATACGCAATTGAAACAGGTTACATCAACTGTTAACAAACACGGTATAACACAAAAGAGAGACAACACAACAGTACAAAAATGTTTACACCATAATACTCACAAGGTAAACAAATCCAAACACAGGAAAGTGAATTCTCCATTAAATAAGTTTATTTCTGTGAGTGTAAGTGAAAAACAAAAGCAAACAACCAGGCAACCTCATATGTCGACAAACGACACCATTCAGAAACATCATAAAAAGAGAACAAACGTTACACAACATGGTAACAAACAACATATACGGTCCACTAAACAGTGGCAGTGGGATGTTATAACCATAATTATTTCCCAGATCATGATCCTAGTTAAATCGATCCTCTTCCAGGTTGAATGCGTCGTTACAAACATGTACTCACTAACGAAGAAATATTTTACTTGTGCCATTACAAACATTTACGCAAGGTCAAGAAACATATTACAAACGAGTTCACACGAATCAAAATGCACATTACAAACATGCACACAGACATAAAAGACTATGTCACAAACATCTGCGCACAAACCAGGAAGGTGTTTACAAACTAGTTAAATGAAAGCAAAGAACATTACAGAAAACAAACTACACTTATCTTTGCTTCCTCTATTTACTTGGCTCACTTCTGGTACGGATATACCAAATTTACTTCATTACAGCGTATGCGATACACACTATACACACGAGTGATAACTATAACATTGTTCAAGTCAACAAAGTTAAATTGTACAGATATTGGCATACATGCAGAAAAGAGACACCATAAGTTTGAAAGAAAGAAAGAAAGGAAAAAAAAAAAGGAATAAAGAAGAAAAGAAAGAGTGAAGAAAGAATGGAATGAATGAGAGTATTAATTAAATATATCAGCGCATATTTCACCACAGGCACATTAGGGTCATACAAAATAATTTGTTCCGAATTTCGCTGATATGAAACAAACCTTTTTCAGAATTGTTTCACGCTATCTCAATTATGCTTTTACAATTCATCTTGGTAAAGTACTTCCGCTTCTCTATTTTTCAGACACTTCTTGTTAACTTTATCAATAATAGAGAGCGTTCATAAATTCTATCAAAGATTTACTTCGGTAGAACATTCTTGTTAAATCTAAATATTCTGTTTGATAATTCTGGTCTATTTCGTTACATATCTTTAACGATTACACTTCTGTTACAAGATTATGCGTTCGATATCTGTCATATTCCAGGCAAGGACAATAACTTGGCAGATCTTCTTAGTCGACTCTAGATCTTCTACACAGCAAGCTCTTTTATTAATATTTGTCTACGTTTCAGGTTATGTTAGTTAGTTAGGCCGATTGATTCAGTGTTGCAATATATCACCCGATTAGGATTGCAATTGTCCCCACACCAACAAATTAATATTTCGTCATAGTATTATTTCGGTTGTATACTATGTATTTTCTACTTTCGTTCATTGGCAGAGACATGATATGACATGATACTCAGCATGATGAAGCTGTATTCATCCACGTACTTCAGATACTAGGATGGTGCGATTTTGTGCTCTATGGTCGACGAACTTTCGGGAGCACTGTACTAGTTCGTGAGGAATGCGTTCGTATGTTGTTCTCAGGACAATGTTATTTCAGATTAGTATTTAAGGTCATTTGAAACATATGATTTTCTTCAATTACAAATAGTAATTTTATTACATATACGTCAATTGATACACTGGCGATTGATAGGAAGGTGATATTAGTGAATTGAACATTTGCACACTTCAATTTGATGATGGACAGTGAAAGACTGTGCATTGAAATATTCACTTATTAGCATATTGTGATATGGACTTTATTGGCATGATATAATGAACTGTGCTTATTAGCCAAACTTATATTGATTTCACATAATTTAAATTTAGTATAATTAAGTGTTTACGTTCTTCGGTTGTTATAATTGATTGATTAATATTGCTTATAATTATGTTATTATCCTGATTGCTGTCAACATATCCAGGTACGATGTCTAGATCACATATGAAGATTATGCCACATTATGATTACGCCACAGATATAGAATATTTGCCATTGCATTACACACAAACCAATTCGTTGATGGTCAACATGTTGATGTTATATAAGTCTCGAAAAATGGATTGTGCTACGTCTACAACTAAGGCAGTATACCTCACCTGTATATTTGTTACGGACCTATGACATGGCAGTTGATAGATATTGCAGTGATAGTTATAGAGCATTCACTAGTATTGACGGCTTGGTACCTGTGAATCACACACGTCCCCTTACTCCGTTTTTTTAGCTAGGGTTTGGATGTTTGTCAGTTTTGACAAATGAGGGACTAATAGTTTTAATTAGTTAGCACAGCCCTCCCATAGGCAGTGCTACACGACGTCTATCGCGGGATTGTAGACAGTTGTGCGTGCCCGTCGTATAATAATGTTTTTATTTTGTGTGTGATTGATAAGAGACCATACCATCGTATTAGCACAGCATATAGCTCATTATGTCTGCACTGCTATTTGTCAGGTTAATGGATCACGCTTAAGAAAATGATTGCATCATTTTAAAGGGAAGGGGGCTTACTGCCATAACAGCGAGTGCAACATAAAGACGCAGTATAAATAAAGTAGAAGTCTCGATACCGAAAAGGCTAGGAAATAGAAGAGACGTCGCAACAGGGTAAACGTCACATAGAGATGTCAATAGAAACGGGAGACTTTGGGGAGTTATGGAATGGAAGGCATTACATCGAATTATCAGTACATTCAAGTTGGCTAATAAATAGTTCTGCATTGAAACAGTGGCTGGAATAGGAATTGCAGACAGAGAAGATGTATAACGAACTGATTTGTGATAACACCACGGACAAATGAACCTACAGACGAGGAAATTAGTCATAATTTCAGAGCGGCGAGAAAGGTACCTAACGGATAGATAGAAGGAGTTTCAAGGACGTATGAGGTAATTTGTAAACAGTTTGTTTATGAGACGGTTAGTAATTTTTATTATTAATATGAAGTTCAATAGTGTATTTACGGCCGGTCCTGGTAGTACAGGCCATGTAAACTTTGAATAATATGGTGTGATATGCAAACCCTATGCGCTGTAGATAAATAAAACAGCGATTGTCAATTACTCACGTTCAGGAATCGACCTTTTATTCTTCCTGTTTGGGTTCACTCGCGAAGCCCATATTGCTGTTGAGTTGGTTGGAGCGAGCCTACAGTTTCTCTTATTACAGTTGTCAGTTGGAATTGTTAAGAATAACCCATAACAGCGACATGGCAGGTGGGTTAATGTATTTGTGGGTAGTGGGAGATGTGGGGTGGGTGGGGGATTTCTGGGTGAGGGATGTGTGTGGGGGGAAGTGAGGGTGGGGGGATTGTGCGGTTGGGTGGGGATATGTGTGTGTGTGGATGAGGGACGTGTGGGTGTGGGATGTGTGTATGCGTGGGGAAATGTGGTTGGGGGTATGTGTTTGGGTGGGTGGGGGTGTGTGAGTTTAGGTGGGTAGTAGGATGTATGAGTGGGTTGTGTAGGGGTTTGTGGGAGGGTGTGTGGGGTGTGTGCATGTCGTGTGGGGGATGTGTGTATGGGTAGGGATGTGTGTGTGGGTGGAGGATAAGTGTGTGGGAGTGGATGATGTGTGGGTGGGTGGGTTAATATATGCGTAGGTAGTGGGAGATGTGTGGGTAGGTGGGGATATGTGTTTGTGCGTGGGGTGTGTGGGTGGGGGATGTGTAGGCGGTGGATGTTTGAGTGGGTGGGAGATGTGTGTGGGTGGGGAATGTGTGAGTGGGTAAAGGATGTGTGTAGGTGTATGGGGGATGTATGTGTGTGGGTGGGATGTGTGGTTGAGGGGTGTGTGATTGGGGGATAGTTGATTGGGGGGAGTGTGGGTGGGTGGAGGATATTGGGTGGGTGAGTGTGTGTGGGTTGGGCGATGGGTGGGGATGTGTGTGTTGTGTGGGTTGGTGCAGGATGTGTGGGTGGGTAGGTGATGTTGGTGGGTGCGGGATGTGTCTGTGGGTAGGTATGGGATGTGTGGTTTGGCGTAGAGTGGATGTGTTAGTGTGTGTGTATGTGTGCGCGCATGTGTGTGAATGTGTGTATATGAAAGAATGGAGAGTGAGTTGAGCGCACGCATGTTATGCAACATGCTATTAAATATTTTGTTTGGTATTTTCATCTTTCATATTATCATTTTGAATGCCACTTGATTTTATCACGTATAATATTAATACATGTACTTTAAATAACGAAGACACAAACAATAGATTGCACGATTTATTGCCTGGCATATTTCGCTGCATCTCGTCAGGTACATACTGCAGAAATCACACAACTTACGTGAATTAACTAGATAAATCCTTCAAGTTGAAATATACACATATTCGCACAGTAATGTCACTTATCTACCACGGTAATTTTAAGCTGACTAACATGTCTTTCTGTTTACACAATTCTGGCTTGCGTTGATAGATCATAATTGCTTCTGCAAATTTTAACAAGCGAGTATTTTGTGTGTTAAACAACACGCGAAATGCAGTGTCTCTGTCCACGACATGGCCACTGTCGACAATGTGCCTACCGATTGAAGACGCCGGGAGCTTCCGGTGTGTCGGCCCCACGAGGCTAGCATTTCCTGTGTGTTGTATCTTGTTGACCCATTGAGGTATGTGTTCTGACACCCGTTTGTTAAGCTGTCTCTCTGTTCTACCAATGTAAACGGCCTGGCATCTACATGTGAATTGGTAAATACAATTGTTTGTGGCGTACAGAGGAACAGGCTCTTTGACTGCTGGTGTAGGAATCGGTACGGTTTTATATCTAATGACTGGAGTTGCCGCACAGAATGTTCGACCTACTGCTGTAGTAAGCCGGTCTTGTAGACGTTGCATTACGTCATCCCCTCGAAAGGTTAGCTGGATGAATACCTTGAGTTTAGGGACTGTAGTTACGTCTGCTTTGGGTTTGGGCTGTTGGCAGTGGCGCTTTATAAATCCTGTGGAGTACCCATTCAGGTTTAAGACATTCTTCAGAGTTTCAAATTCCTCTGTCAGTGTGTCCTGGGTGCATATCTTTCTAGCACGGTCAAACAAGGTCCGTACTAAGCCCCGTTTGTACTGGACAGGTGTGAAGCTCTGAAAATTTAGGTATTGGCCAGTCCATGTTCCTTTGCGATACACCGATCTTTGAATTGTGCCGTCTGCTCTACGTCTCATTAGAATATCTAGGAACGGTAACGCTTCGTTGTGTTCGTGTTCCATAGATAGAGAGATGTTTTTATGCGTCATGTTCATTATGGCCTGAAACGATGTTGCTTGTAGCTCGTCTGTGGTGATAATTAGTATATCGTCCACATAACGACGTTAAAAGGCCAAGTTGTTGATGTCTGAGGATCTCTTTTCTTCTAAATGTGCCATGAAGATGTCCGCTAGAATAGGACCAAGAGGACTCCCCATGGCCACTCCGTCAATTTGGCGGTATGTCTTAGTTAGAAAATTGAATTGTATGTTGGCGGTACATAGTTGTAGTAGCCTCTCCAGAATAGGTGTTGGTATGCCTAATTTTAGTTAGCCAAAAAAGTTAGTATTAGTGTCAGTTATTTTGTGAGGCATCATGTATGTCTCTAGATGTGAGAATGTGTGTGTGGGGTGTTGTATGGGGGTATGTGTGTGGTGGGGGTATGCGTGAGGTGTGTGGGGAGATATGTGTGGGTGGGGTGTGTGTGGGGTGTTGTGTGGGGTATGTGTGTGGTGGGGGTATGCGTGAGGTGTGTGGGGATATATGTGTGGGTGGGAGGTGTGTGTGTGCGCGTGGGGAATGCGAGTTTGGGTGGCTGATGTGTGGGTGGGTGGGGAATGTGTGGGTGAGTGTGGAGATGTGTGGGTGATGGATGTGTGTGCGGGAGGGATGTGATAGTGGGTGGGAAATTGTGCGGGTGGGTGGGGATGTGTGGGTAGATGGGGTTATGTGTTTGGGTGTGTGGGTGGGGGATGTGTGGGTGGGTGGGGATGTTTGGGTGGGAGAAAGGTTTGGGGATGCGTTTATGGGTGGGGGATGTGTGTGAATAGGGGCTGTGTGTGGGTGGGGTGTGTGGGTTGTTCGTGTGGATGCATGTGTGGGGGTGGGGTGTGTGTGGGTTGAAGATTTGTGTGGGTGGATGGGGGAGTGTGGGTTGATAGGGGATGTGTGTATAGGTGAGAGATGTGTGTGTGGGTGGGGAGGATATATGGATGGGTGAGTGTGTGTGGGTTATGGGATGGGTGCGGGAATGTGTGTGTGGATGGTAAAATGTGTGCAAGTGGGGGCGTGTTTGTGTAGGGGATGTGTGGGTGCGTGGGTGGGGCATGTATGAGTGCCTGGTGGTGTGTGTGGGTGGGTCGGGTTATGTGTGGGTGGGTGGGTGGGGAATGTATGGGTGGGGGATGTGTCTCATAACATGGTAATATGCATTGTTTATGTTTACAACATTCATTTGACAATGTTTTTGTTTTCTATGTGAATGTATCATGCACTATTCAATCAATCAATCAATCATGTGCCATGCCGGAAAGCGTGGGCGGTCATGACTCGCCATTTCACTCGATCACCAGTGTCGTGGATCAGCTCAGTGTTCCTGTCTCGTCCATGCCATGTGGCCAAGCCATCCAGGTATTTTCCTCTCGGTCTTCCTCTTGGTCTGTTCCCCTCGATCTTGCCAGTTGTCACTATGTTCTCCAACCCATTTCTTCTCATAACATGTCCAAAAAATTTTGACTGTCTACGTCTAATTTCTCTAATCAATCTACGGTGTTCATTTGTCTCCTGTAGTACTTGGTCATTGGTTTTTCTGTCTGTCCATGGTATTCTTTGCATTTTTCTCAGAAACCACATTTCTGCAGCCATCAGATGCTTTTCAGCTTGACTGCTCATTGTCCAAGTTTCACATGCACTATTGATGAATGAAAAATGAGTGATTGGAAGGGCCGAATGTAAGATGGGTAAGAATGTTACCCTTTGAAAATAAAGTTCGTGCGTTCGGTCGTTCGTCCACAATGGATGCTTGTGAACACATGGTCATTTTCGTATCATTTGTATGGCGATAAGTGTGTTAGGTATGGTACGCCATCTCACAAGATCAGCCTATTCTTGAATCCAGCCTGTGTTCTTGTCCCGATCTTGCTATGCGGTCAAGCCATCAAGATACTTATCTCTGTGCCTTTCCTTTGCTCTTTTATTTGTCATTAAGTTTACCATTATTATTTCTCCTCATTATGTGCCCAACAAATTTTGACAGTCTACTCCATATATCTCGAATCAATTTACAGTTTTCATTTGTTTCTTGTAGGATTTGCTCATTAGTTTGTTTTTTCTGTCCCTCTCTTTTTTTGCCCATCACCTGAGTAGATGTATCAAATGGTGCCAGACAATAAATCGTGCAACACATTATTAGTGGCTTCTGTGCTTAAACATCATGGTCGGTCGAGAGGTAGGTCAGTCGGTCGGTCGGTCAGATTGTCGATCGGTTACTGTCGGTAATTATTATTTTTTTTCTGTCAGTCTCTCTATTTGTCAGTATGCCCTCCCGTCATTCCACCTGCCTGTCTGTCTCTCTTTCTGTTTGCCTTTCTGTGTACCTCCTGGTTGTCTCTCTGTCATTCTGTGTATCTGTGTTTTCGTCTACTTAGAATTTCATACAATAAGAACATACTTAAACATCTCTACACTATGCCATGTGTCTGGCACATTATTGAAAGCCAGACATTCTGTAGTACAATATACACCACACTTAATACATATCCACCACGAGAAACCCCATCCATAAGATAACTGCTTTCGTATTCATGATATCAACCGCCCGCTACACAGAATCAACTTGTGTTGTAATACAGGCACATTGGTGCTTGTACATAGTTATATATAAGCTAATATACTTTAGACGATGAATATGTTGTTTAGTTATAGTTTAGTCGATGGATCAACATCACCGCACACGGTGTAATCCATAAGTGCTCCGTTCTCCTCCTAACTCAAACCTGAGTCTGGAGAAACTCAGCTCATTGCACGAACTCCGTAGCATCGGCGAGGATCCTGAAATACTTTGGGTAGATTTTTAACTCGAAATTTTGCCCTGGCAGCGCCGTTAGGCTACTCTTTTTCGATTTCCAACTTCCAAGGGATTTTTTACGTGCGCAACAATACACACGGGCGTCCGATCTCACTACCCAGAGACCAGGGGAAATGTTATTACTAGAAGTCCACGTGAAATAAATCCCGGTCCTCACCGGGGCTTGAACCCGGGACCTCCAGCACTCGATGCGGACACCATATCTCGAGACCACGCAGCCCCCCTGAATATGTTGTTCGACAAATTATGCTTCTTACTGAATGAATAGAATACATTATTAGTCATTTCTCGTCTTGCAACATTTCTTAGAAGTTGCTTTATGTCATATTGTTTTATAGTTGTATTGTCCTACTCTTATCGCTATTGCCTTTTGAGGTCTTTGTCCGTTGTTCATACATCACTAGTGAGGACAACTACTCAGTTCATCCAGTTACCGAAGTCACTTAGGTTATGTGTCTGTATATGTACAAAGGAGTGCGAAAACAAGAAAATAAAGAACCACCTTTCACACCATGGGACGGGCCAATGATGTATATGAAGAAATTGTCATATGTTGAAGTCAGTCGACACCCGTTGCTTGTCTCTTTGTTTATTTTGCGCTCACTCGCTTTGAACTCTAGCATAATTGATATTACACTACTTCTAATGGTGCTGGACTGAATTTTGCCTGTGGATTTTATTTTATTTCGCATATCCTTTACAGGACATCGCTGTCAACATCAGCATCTTTCAGCTGATTGTTGATTTCTTGGCAAGATTACGCTCAGTAGTTTTCCATTGCTTTCTGAGCGGCCGGTTCACTTATCCCGTAGGTTACCAACGCGAGGAGAACCGCTTCCAATTCTCGCGCGCTACGTGGATAAACGGGATTACGGAGAAAATCGTTTAAATCCTCGGCCAGGGAGACCGACAGAGACAAGATAAATAATCAAACATGTATTGTTTGGTGCTCTTAGAAGTGAGAAGTCAGACGTAGAAATGATTAGAGGACACACTAGACAACATCAAAATGGAAAGCCGGTTACAGACCGAGATTCAAACCTGTCACCTCCAAATGACGACGCGCCTCGCTGCAGGAAAAAATGTACTTCGACGCATGACCAACTACTTGTACTTCTATGAGCCCCAAACAGTCCACGTGTATTTATTTATGAACTGTCATAGTGGCTTCAAGGTGTCCCCAAGAAAGAATGTTCAAATACAGGGTATATTTTTAATGATTGTAGGTGTTTGAAAATATTTCCGGTCCAAGTTTTGTATTTACCTATTATGTTGCATGAAATAGGAGATCCGTTCGGGAGACCTTCGGGAGACCCGGGTTCGAAACCTCTGTAAGGTGTGGGATTTTTTTCTGTCGGGGGCAAAAAGAAAAGCCTAACCTGCACAGTTCGCGGCGACTGCACTAGCCAGTCGGCCTTTATTCCTCAGGCCTCAAAGACACATTCCCCCCTTCGCCATACACCGCAATATACTATCAATCAATCATGTGCCATGCCGGAAAGCGTGGGCGGTCATGACTCGCCATTTCACTCGATCACCAGTGTCGTGGATCAGCTCAGTGTTCCTGTCTCTCCATGCCATGTGGCCAAGCCATCCAGGTTATTTTCTCTTCGTCTTTCCTCTTAGTCTGTTCCCTTTGATCTTGCCAGTTGTCACTAAATTCTCCAATCCATTTCTTCTCATAACATGTCAAAACATTTTTGACTGTCTACGTCTAATTTCTCTAATCAATTTACGATTTTCAATTGCCTCCTGTAGTACTTGGTCATTGGTTTTTCTGTCTGTCCATGGTATTCTTTGCATTTTCCTCAGAAACCACATTTCTGCAGCCATCAGATGTTTTTCAGCTTGACTGCTCATTGTCCAAGTTTCACATCCATACAAAAGAACAGGCTCTATGTATCCCCTCAACACTCTTTTTCTCGTTTCAATTGACATCTTTTTATTGGTCAGAATGTTTTCATCTTGCTAAAGGCTACTTTCGCCATGGCGATTCTTGTTCTAATCTCTTCAAGGCATCTCCCATCAGATGTTATGACTGTTCCGAGATAATTGTACCGATTCACTTGTTGAAGAATATTCCCATTTACTTGTATATTACATGGTGGTACTTCGTTCTTCCTAGTGACGACCATAACCTGTGTCTTCTTACAATTTAATTCCAACCCCAGCTGCTCACTGTGTACAACAACTGCGTCTACTAATCAATACAGTATATAGGCAGTAAATGTCAGTTGCATGAAATTTACTGAGGGTTAATACAAAGCTTGGACACGCAGTATTTTCAAACACTGTACAGTCATTAATAATACATCCTATATGACACTGATAGGTGTTTGTGCAGACTCGTTCGCGGTCGTGATATGGAACTGCGCTGATAATAACGTAAGCATTGTAGGAAGAGAGTTATATGTCTGGACTCGTCGCCTCCGAAGTGAGGGAAAGACTGACCATTTATTCTTTGATACATTTAGGAAAACATTTGATGGCCCTAAATCAATCATGTCCCGTCTCCACAATGAAGGTTGGCTGCAGTGGATCTCAAACACTGTCTCTCGCCCGAACTGTATATTCTGTCAGATAGATGTTCGCCCATCTATTGATGTTATCTTCCCACTGATATTGTTGTCTACCTCTTGCTCGCTTGCCTTCAACCTTGCCCTCCAGTATGGATTTCATAAGAGTGTTGTATCTTTTAACGTAGCCGAAATATTTACCTTTCCTCTTTCTTATTTCTGTCGCCAACTCTCTTTCCAATGCCAGTTTTTTCTAGAACCTCTGTATTTGAATTGTGTTTATTCCCATGAAATACGACTTATTCGTCTGTATATCCACATCTGCAGGGCCTCTATTCGACTTTCTAATTGCCTGTGGGATCACATCACAGACTCATAGTAGGAAACCGATTCCTGACAATTGTACACAAATGTGTCTGTTGTTGCCGTGTCAAGGCTTTTGATGCTCTGTAACTTCTGTATTGCTACGGCATGTCTTCGTTTGTTTGCTTTCGTACAGTCCTCGCTCTGGTTAATTGTGAAGCTAATGCATTAAAAGCTTGCATTAAAAATATTTTTAATTTGTTTTTCATTCTTAATAGATCGTCAACACTGCGGTGACTCTCATCTCTAGGCACTTTGCAAGACTTAATAATAATAATAATAATAATAATAATAATAATAATAATAATGATCGTAAGAAGAAGAAGAAGAAGAAGAAGAAGAAGAAGAAGGAGGAGGAGGAGGAGGAGGAGGGGGAGGAGGAGGAGGAGGAGGAAGGAAGGAAGGAGGGAGGGAGGAGGGAGGAAGGAGGGAGGGAGGAAGGAAGGAAGGAATGGATTTTTGAAATGTTGTTGTGAATTAACTTTGTATTTAGGAAAATACATTGTCCTTTCAGTGGTTTGTTTTAATTCTTTCAAATCTTTCCATAGTGACGACAAACGAGGCAACGGAGCGAAGCTAATTCCGCAGAAAGATGGCCGATCTTGTTACATCAGTCACTCGGTCCACGGTTTCAGCTATGATAACCACGTCGGCTGTTCTCTCTGTTCTGGCAAACCACACAACAGACAGCAACGACAACAGCAGTAACAACAGCATTAACAACCATAACGTCACGACCAGCAACCCAGTTCTGACAGGAAACCCTAATGACGCCAATGGTCGGGTCTTCGACAGGTAATTTACTCCGTTTTGTTACACTTCATATAACAGTCAGTGTTGCCATCTCCCTTTGATGAAAAAGCACCAAAATCGACCTAAAAAGCACTAAAAAGCACCAACATTTTTTAGGAAGCACCAAAAAAAAAAAAAAGGCACCAATTGTTTTTATTACAAATGTAACAAGGTAGCACAGTATAATTTATTATTATCACTTCATATTACAATAAGTTTATTCCAGATCCGCCAAATCCCAATCAGAACTACATTCGAGCCAAAAAAGCACCAAATTGCAATACTATTTTTTTGGGGGAAATCACTAAAACAAGCCCTGGCGGTATTCATTCAAAATGTTATAAAGTAGCACATTATAATTTATTATTATCACTGAATATTAGAATGAAGTTTATTCCAGATCTGCCAAATCCCAGTCAAACAACTCCTCTTCAGTTTCTGTAGCTATTTCCTGTTGTGTTTGCTCCTGCGATGATGAGGATGAGGAGGATGATTGAAAGAAACATGTATATGCTTCCTGTGATCCAATTTTTCGCAGAATATCCTTAGGTAGTTTATAATCATGACAGCATTTGCCATATCTTTTCATTCCATATCTAATAGTCAAAACAGCTGTCAAACTCTTTATGCTAAGTCTATTCCGCAGCTGTGTCAATAGCTCTATTAAAAACTGAATGCACCTTCCACGAGTTTCCCGATGAGAAAGATATTCGTGGAATGTGCATCCAGTTTTTAATAGAGCTATTGAAACAGCTGCGTTTACGTACACCCGATAACGTCTGAGTGTTACAGTCCATGTCATGTCTTAGTGGAAGTGAATGTCTACAGCCAATGAAGCTCTGTATATTGGAGCTTGCTAAAATGTTTGTAGAAGATGCAGCTACTCTCACCCGCATCGATTTCCAGTGGAGAAAACTTCATCATATGCAGTGGACACAGACCTCTGACACACTTGGACTGTGGGCAGAAATAGACTCATACAGGGATACCACCGGTGAAAATCCTTTCCAAGATCTTACAGATTTAGCTTTAACTCTGCTCATTTTACCTCATTCTAATGCGGACGTGGAGCGTATTTTCAGTCAGATGGGAGTTATAAAATCAAAATTGCGGAATAGACTTAGCATAAAGATTTTGACAGCTGTTTTGACTATTAGATATGGAATGAAAAGATATGGCAAATGCTGTCATTATTATAAACTACCTAAGGATATTCTGCGAAAAATTGGATCACAGGAGGCATATACATGTTTCTTTCAATCATCCTCCTCATCCTCATCATCGCAGGAGCAAACACAACAGGAAATAGCTACAGAAAGTGAAGAGGAGTTGTTTGACTGGGATTTGGCAGATCTGGAATAAACTTCATTCTAATATTCAGTGGTAATAATAAATTATAATGTGCTACTTTATAACATTTTGAATGAATACCGCCAGGGCTTGTTTTAGTGATTTCCCAAAAAAATAGTATTGCAATTTGGTGCTTTTTTGGCTCGAAAGTAGTTCTGATTGGGATTTGGCGGATCTGGAATAAACTTCATTGTAATATGAAGTGATAATAATAAATTATACTGTGCTACCTTGTTACATTTGTAATAAAAACAGTTGGTGCTTTTTTTGGTGCTTCCTAAAAAACGTTGGTGCTTTTTAGTGCTTTTTTAGGTAGATTTTGGTGCTTTTTCATCAAAGGGAGATGGCAACACTGGACACAAGTGGGGCGAGCACAACGGAAAGAAACGGGAATATCCAAATATGGAGAGATAGGAATGACAGACGAGTGGGAGATGGTCAAGTTCAAAATGTTCTCGTAACATGCTGGTTATAAGTACGTGAGCATCGTCCCTTCTACGTCTCTCCTGGTTGGAACCACTATTTTAACACAAAGATAATAATCTTTAAATGAGTTGTTTCATCTCTGTCTTCAGCTAACAGCCGTCAATGACGAGCTTTAATATCTCTACCATGTCCATCCTGTGTGTTTCAACCACTGATACTCTTATAGCCAAGAGATCCACTCTCTGGTTTTCTCGCAATTCCTCATGAGCCCGAACGCATCATCTTATCTCATCTTGTTCCTCTTGTGCTTTGCGATGTCGAGGTGAAGCATGAACAGCGGGAGAGTGCCCGTTTATGGGCTTCATATATCGAGATTGCATTGGACTCTGTTATTCCCTCTGTCCATCGTTTACATGGTTGATCTCTTCTTCTGGTTCCACTTGGACCTACGTCATTGCTTGTTGTGGTATACTGTCCACTGGTAGCCGAACAGTAAATCACGGTTTAATTAAATAGTTTACCTCAATATGTACTTTTTAAATTGCAAAGCCAAATTATTGAGTCCTAGCTGTGGGATGGAGTCTGTGCACTGCGAAGGAATTCTGCTTATGGTATGGAAACTGTGCACTGAAATTGGAATCTTCTTCTGGATTGGAATCTGTCCACTGTAATGGGAATCTTCTACAGGTATGCAGTCCGTACTGTGATGGGATTCTCTTCTGATATATTCCTTGTGTATTCTAATCGAAGCGGCATTGGCAGTTATGGAGAAATCCCGATGCATTTAAAAAAAATTCTTTACCGAAATCAAAACCTAAATATAGAAAATCACTCATTATCAGATAGGGTTTCTTCGGCTGTACAGTACCAACGACCAAAGAAAATACATTTAACTATGTTTTACAAATCTGATCTTCTCACCAACCACACTTATGTTAATCAAATTTCTCCATTTTTGAACTCTTCCCTTTCTTTGATCTGCGCTCATCCCACTCGTCTCTTCTCTGTGCAGATTGGCATTCCTCTCATCTCTTCATTCACTTTGCTTTAGCTTACTTTATCCACTACAAAATTTCTGTGGCCAAAGTAGAAACATCATTTACAGATCGAAACCCCAAAGTGATTAGTGACCTAGTTTCTGACATGCATAAACATATATTCATAGACGCCATTATAAATGGAATTTTATATATATCCAGACACTTTGAAACAGCGTGATCATCCTCGCTTGAAGGTAGAACAAATCGGTCTGATAATCTGTGCTAAAAGGGATAAAAATGTCTGCAGAAAAAGACAAACATAACGGCACCTAAGGGGACACAACATCCGGAAAATATGGGCACAGCCAAATAATTGGTTTATGTTCATCATAGATCTGTTCTTGTATAATATATGATAGGGGACATAATACTCAATCAATAGCTGAAAGATGCAGCTGGGAATGAGGAATGGCCTGTAGGCTGTTCTGCGAGATTTTAGGGTACTTGATGTAAACAAATAAGAGTGGATTCTTGGAGGGGGGAGGGGGTGTGGGGGGGGGGGGGGGTTTGTTAATGATGACTCAAGGTTGTCTAAGTGGTAATAGTAATGTAGTAGTAGAAGTAGTAGTAGTAGTAGTAGTAGTAGTAGTAGTAGTAGTAGTAGTAGTAGTAGTAGATTTAGTAGTAGTAGTAGCAGCAGCAGCAACAGAAGCAGCAGCAGCAGTAATAGTAGTAGTAGTAGTAGTATTAGTAGTAGTAGTAGTAATAGTAGTAGTAGTAGTAGTAGTAGTAGTAGTAGTAGTAGTAGTAGTAGTAGTAGTAGTAGTAGTAGTAGTAGTAATAGTAGTAGTAGTTGTAGTAATAGTCGTAGTAGTAGCAACACCAGCAGCAGCAGCAGCCGCAGCCGCCGCAGCAGGAGCAGCAGCAGTAATAGTAGTAGTAGTAGTAGTAGTAGTAAACTCGACCAGAGTATTCACAACATGCTTTTCAGAAACCACATCTCCATTGCATCCATACTCTACCTACTTTTTTTCGTTCACATTCTAAGATTCACTTACAAAGAGCAGAAAATTTTTTATAGAATTCTCCAGAACATCTTCTATACATCATCTCCAGAACTACTTATATACATTATCGCCAGAACACCTTTTATACAACATCTCCAGAAACACGTCTATACATCATCTCAAGAACAACTTGTATACAGCATTTCCAGAACAACTTGTATAGTTTAGTTAGTTAGTTAGTTAGTCGCAGTTCCAACTTCACAGCAACGGGTCGTCCCCATTATGCTCCGTTCCTGTGCCAGTGAATATCATACAAAATGCTCCCGGAGTCTCGACAAACAACAGCCCGCACAGATACACTGTGCATAATGCCGCCGCCAGAATGTCAACACAATAGTCCCCCACAAAACACCCAGTTCATTTCTGATGGAATCTGCAGTCATTTTCCCATCTGGGTGTTTCCTAGATGTTCACCCACACAGTCCACGAAATACAGTTCATCGTCGATGGTAGTGGCAGTCAACCAGAAGCCCAGCAGCCACGCATTTCTGCATAAGGCAAAAACCAGTTAACTCTGGGACATAGCCATCTGCCATAGCTCGGAACATGCAGTCACGTTCCAAAAAACATCGGGCAGATTCAAAAGCATTTCACACGAAACTCACAGCTCACAGTGTCACGCCACGCACTCACTCAGTAGCAGGGCAACGGAACCATCAACTTGTATAGTTTGTTAATTAGTAGTCAACAGATAATCCTCATTGCACATCGAACCATTCAGTCCATAAGTGCTCGGATCCTCTCCTCGGTAAATCCCGTAGCGTGTAGCAACTGATGACACCAGTTCTGTGTTGGTTTATTAATCTTCTTTGGCTTCCCTCGTAGTGTTCTTGTTTGGCCACACCTCTTTTAATTTGCTATTCTCGCAGTCTGACTATGGTTGTAGATTTATAGTCAACAGTTGGTTCTCGTAAAAGTCTTACTTCTCGTAGAGCATTCAGAATGTCAGCCTGATCCATGGCTCGTCCGCCTTCAACAGTTGCCTTGCATACAAGCTTGTCTGTCAGCTCATTTCCTCGTACACCTGCCTGCGCTGGCACGAAAATGATACTAATTTTTGCCAGCCGCCGAGTTCGCTTCAGAGACAGCAGCCACTCTCTTCGGGTCCACCCCATCTCTATCTTCTAGAGCATGCTCATTGAGTCACTAAGGAATCATGCCCTAGTGAATGTCTGTGTCTCGAGCCATGCATATTGCTTTACTTACTGCCATGACTTCCATAGTCTGGCTACTTGTGGTCAAATCAAGAGCACCAGAATCTTTCTTCACTATTCTCTTTCCCGCCTGAGCCGTAAAAGCCCATGAACTTCTCACTCGTCGAACGAGCCATCTGTGTAAATGACGGCATCTGCTTCCCAATAATTCTCGAAGATCAAAGCCTGTACTTCCGCCTCCACAGCAGCCGGAATTTCTTTCTAATTGGATTCAAACTCAAAAGGACATGCAGAAATTTGTTTTCATTCGTACCCACCCCTCCAGGTTCTAAGTCCTCAAGTGAACACACCTGTTGAAGAATGTCTTCGGCTTGATCTATCCACGACGTTCCTATTTAATTTCACTGTGCAGTGGTTGTCGTGTATTTGCGTTGACTCTGAGGTAGACACGTGCTCTGCAAATTTGAATTCTGTCCCCAATGTTTGGAAAATACATCTCCAGAGCAACTTCTATACAACATCTCCAGAACAACTTCTATACAACATCTACATAACCACTTATAAACAGCGTCCCCAGAACAACTTCTTTACATCTCCAGAAGACTTCTATTAGGAGCGTTCATTTGAAATCTGTTCGTGCCGCACCGCGTGTAATTGCATACGTTGAACATGATCATGTCATAGTCATGTGATAAGTACTGACCAATTAATAAAAGAGCTCGTGCTTATCGTCCCATGATGCATAGGTTCTGTTTCTGACCATTGAGAAAATGGCCGGATTGATCCAAAATCCGTCCAAAGAAGCTCAAAGAGCGGTGATTCAGTTTCTTTCATTTGAAGGATGTCGACCAGTGGACATTCATCGAAGAATGCAGACAGTGTAAGGTAACAAATGTGTGTCGAAGACAACAGTGACAGACTGGGCACATATGTTTCGGGAAGGACGTCAGTTCACGACAGATCTTCGACGGCCGGTCAAGCGCATATTGTTGCAACAGAAAAACCCATCGCCAAAATTGAGGCAGCAGTACAGATGAACCGTTGTCGAAGCACACGTTCGCTAGCGAAAGAATTTAATGTGCCAATTGGGACAATCCAAAAGGTCGTTCGAAAGAAACTGCTGTATCGGAAGCTGTGTTCACAGTGGGTACCACGGCTGCTGACCGACCACCAACAAGAGGAACGCATGAGATGGTGTTTGAACCACTTTCTGCGTTACAGAGTGGAGAGTGATGAATTTCTCTTCCGCATAGTGGCAGGTGATGAATCATGGTGTCACAACTTTGAGCCGAGCAGCAAAAGAGAGAGCATGCAATGGAAGCATGCTGGATCACCAAAAGCCAAAAAAATTCAAGTTACAGGTTTCTGCTGGTAAGCTTATGCTGAGCGTTTTTTTTAAACCATGAAGGGCTATTGTTGGCAGACTTGAAAGAACCTGGTGTCAACATCAACTCTACCCACTACTTGGAAACACAAGACAAGCTGCAAAAAGCCATCAAGTATAAACGACCCTGCATGCTTTACCGTGGTGTGATTTTGTTGCACGATAATGCTTGTCCGCATGTCGCAAAGGTTGTGCTGGAAGCGTTAGAAAGGAAGCAGTGGGAAATTCTGTAACATCCAGCCTATAGTCCTGATTTGTCACCATGTGATTTTCATTTGTTCGGACCTCTAATAAAAGCTCTTAAGGGGCAACGATTTCACACAGATGCAGACGTAATGAACGCAGTAAACACTTGGTTCAGTGAGCAACCACAATCATTTTGTTTTTGCGGACGGCATTCGACGCCTACCTAAGCAATGGGATGCTTG
>JACEFZ010005233.1:65000-72500 GCA_014155875.1 Cepaea nemoralis | reverse complement strand
CCACGACCTTCAAAGCGCTAGGCAGGCGGGGTAACAACTTCAACACGTAACTCCTACACAGAAGTAAAGATATATGATATACTGGTTTCTATAAATCTATCACACAGATGTATATATATATATATATATATATATATATATATATATATATATATATATATATATATATATATATATATATATATATATATATATCCGGTCTCCCTGGTCTAGGTGTTACACAACTTTCTTCGCAATCTCGTATACTCTCGTGAGTAACGTGACGTGGGCGAGAATCGGCAGCGGTTAATCTCCAAGTCGGTGACTTACGGGGTATGTGAGCCGGTCGCTCAGAAAGAAATGGCAAACTACTGAGCGTAATCTTGCCAAGAAATAAACAATCAGCTGAAAGATGCTGACGTTGACAGCGAAGTCCTATAAAAGGATATGCGAAGTATATATATATATATATATATATATATATATATATATATATATATATATATATATATATATATATATATATATATATATATATATATATATATATATATATATACTAGCTGCCCGGCCCGGCTTCGCCCAGGCTCTGGCGGGGATCTATCTATCTATCTATCTATCTATCTATCTATCTATCTATCTATCTATCTATCTATCTATCTATCTATCTATCTATCTATCTATCTATGTATCTGTCTGTCTGCTTGTCTGTCTGTCTGTCTGTCTGTCTGACCCGGCCCGGTTTCGCCCAGCTCCTGGCGGGGAGCGTCTCATTAAATTCATATAAGTAGTCATTATACATTCAAATACATTCTCTAAGAGTACAGAGTATGCGTTCGGCCCCTGGGCCCTCGCAGCTAATTTATTGGTTGCAGCTAGAAAATTTCATTTAATGTTAGGATTATTTAGTTTTTTAAATGTTGACGTATAATTTTTCAGTTATGGTCGAACACCAAATTTGATGTATAATGTAGTGCTTTTTGATAAACAATATTTTTTGTTTTTCTGTCTGGTGCGTACACAAATAAATCCGAAGGTTTTCCAACGCGTGAGCAGGCCACATATAGCTGTCCATGTGTGAAGCACGGATTTTCCAAATTTAGTCCACACACTTGTAGCGATTGTCCCTGTGCTTTGTTGATCGTCATGGCAAATGCAAGTCGCACCGGAAACTGCAGGCGTTTGAATTCGAATGGCATGTCTGTTGGAATCATTGGGGTGCGAGGCAACAGTACATCAAAGGATAGACTTCTTCTTTTTTTAGAAAAAACAAAACAAAACAACAACCTGCATTTTAACAGGCGTGCTGCGTGTAAGGTATGCATAAGGTATGCACACCCACAACATTGAATGAAAAATGTGATGTTGACACACACGCGGCCAACTTTTTTTTAAAAACAAAAACAAAATCAAGAATATACCCATTTAATTGTGTACTGACCTTCTCTCTGCCAAGCGAACGGAAAAAACAAATGCTTCGATTACTTCAAAAGTTCCACTCCGAAAAAAGTACAGAAATAAAATTCTAACGTATCTAATCTAAAATAAATCCATTATTGTTAATGAACACTGGTTGTAAAAACATAAAAAGAGGTGTTAGAAAATTTTCACTATTTAAATAGAGGCATTACTTTTATAAAAATTATGAAAATGCCTTAAAGATTATATCATTATTTATTATAACTCATATGCCTGTAAATAACTATAGACAGAAAGTTTATAAATCTTTGAAAACAATGCAACAATCTATACATAAAATAATAGTGATGTTATTAAAAGTTATGACCCTTGAAATAACTTTTCTTATGTTAAGTCCCCTGATGGAAACGATAAATATTAGCTGCCCGGACCGGCTTTGCCCAGGCTCTGGCGGGGATCTATCTATCTATCTATCTATCTATCTATCTATCTATCTATCTATCTATCTATCTATCTATCTATCTATCTATCTATCTATCTATCTATCTATCTATCTATCTATCTATCTATCTATCTATCTACTACCTACCTACCTACCTACCTATCTATCTATCTATCTATCTATCTATCTATATTCGGCCCGTTCCCGTTAAAAATATAGATAGAATAGAAGAATAGATAGAATATATGATTGGAAGAGATCTATCTAAAGTAAACTTGGCTCCCGTTCCCGACTATCTGTCTGTCTGTCAGTCTGTCTATCTGTCTGTCTATCTGTCTGTCTGACCTGGCCCGGCTGCACCTCATTTAATTCATATAGATTTCTATTGCCAGGGGACTTACCTTAAGATATAACAATGCTACTAAAAGTTATATCCCTTTTTGTCATATATTTTTATATTTTCTTATGTTCAGTCATGTAATTACAAAATTAAATTTTAGGAAGGTAATAGCTGATAGCTGATAGATAACACTATCACAGTTGGTTGCACAGGAATGAAAGGAAAACGTGTAGAAAATTTCATCTTAATCGGTTGGACCGTTCGCGAACGCATAAAGGACGGACATACATACATACATACATACATACACACAACGATTTATATATATAAAGTGTCACCAGTGTCATGGATCAGATTAGTGTTCCTGTCTCGACCATGTCATGTGGCCAAGCCAACCAGGTATTTACCTCCCGGTCTTCCTCTTGGTCTGTTCCCTTCGATCTTGCCAGTTGTTACTAAGTTCTCCAATCCATTTCTTCTCATAATATGTCCAAAATATTTTGACTGTCTACGTCTAATTTCTCTTATCAATTTACGATTTTCATTTGTCTCCTTTAGTACTTGGTCATTGGTTTTTCTGTCTGTCCATGGTATTCTTTGCATTTTTATCAGAAACCACATTTTCGCAGCCATCAGATGTTTTTCATCTTGACTGCTCATTGTGAAAGTTTCACATCCATACAAAAGATCAGGCTCTATGTAGCACCTCAACACTCTTTTTCTCGTTTCAATTGACATCTTTTTATTGGTCAGTATGTTTTTCATCTTGCTAAAGGCTACTTTCGCCATGGCGATTCTCTTCATTTGAAAACCGTTCCAATGGCTTTATTACAAAAGCATGAAAGAAACATTAACAGGTGTGGTAGAATTAAACAAAGCATTAATTATGAATGAATTATGCACCATGGGTTCGTCAGAAGAAGTCGCCGTAGGCATACAAGCAAGCATCCCATTGCTTGGGTAGGCGGCGAATGCCGTCCGCAAAAAAGGATTGTGGTTGCTCACTGAACCAAGTGTTTACTGCGTTCATTACGTTTGCATCTGTGTGAAATCGTTGCTCCTTGAGAGCTTTTTTTTAGAGGTCCGAACAAATGAAAATCACATGGTGACAAATCAGGACTATACGCTGGATGTTGCAGAATTTCCACTTCTTCCTTGCTAATGTTTAATGCAAAATCTTTGCGACATGAACACGATGAGATTATATATATATATATATATATATATATATATATATATATATATATATATATATATATATATATATATATATATATATATATATATATATATATATGTTATATATATATATATATATATATATATATATATATATATATATATATATATATATATTTATATATATATATATATATATATATAACCCATCTGTAATTCACCAAAAAAGATATCCTTTGGTATTCTACCATCATCCATCCTCCTAAGATGTCCTATCCATCTAAGTCTACGAAGACTGAGCATGGAATAAACTGTCACACAACCTGATCTTTCCAATACTTCAGTATTTGTGATTTTGTCTTGCCACTTAATACCAAGAATTCTTCGCAGACACCGCATATGAAAGCTGTTTAAATTGTTCTCTTGGTGTGAGTAAGTTGTCCAGGTTTCACTGCCATAGAGAAGAGTACTAAGGACACAGGCTTGATAGACAAGGACTTTTGTTTTGGCAGTAAGCTTCCTGTTCTCCCAGACTCTTTTTCTTAACCTGTTCATTGTTGTTGCTGCCTTACCAATCCGGATGTTGATTTCCTGATCTAGGGATAATTTGCTATTTACCACTGATCCTAGATATGTAAAATGGTCTACTATCTCTAGTTCGGCGTCGTCAATAAAGATTGATGGTACCCCATGTGCACCTTGTGACATAATCTGTGTCTTCTTTTTGCTAATTGTTAAACCAAATTCAGAACAAGCATTGGAGAATGCAGATAGTAGACATTGCAATTCTTCCTCAGAGTGGGTCGTAACTGCAGCATCATCTGCAAAAAGCAACTCTCTGATCAGTACCCTCCTAATTTTGGTCTTAGGCCTTCAATCTCTGAGCATTGTAGAGGCCGCCATCTGAGCGTGAGTGAATGTATATACCACCATCCTGATCACGAAATGCATATTTCAGTAGAAGTGAAAAGTATATTCCAAAGAGGGTGGGAGCTAGTACACAACCTTGCTTAACTCCACTCTTGATTTCAAATTCTTCAGAAGTTGCACCATCAAACTTGATTATACCCTTCATGCCTGTGTGGAACGATTCCACAATGGACAGAAGAGTTGGTGGGCAGCCAATCTTCTTTAGTGCCTTGAACAAACCCTCACGACTGACCAAATCAAATGCCTTTGTGAGGTCGATGAAGGCAATAAACAGTGGTTGATTTTGTTCACGGCATTTTTCTTGCATTTGTCGCAATGAGAATATCATATCAGTAGTCGACCGGTTCTGTCGAAAGCCACACTGTGATTCGGGGTAGACTTGATCTCCTAGGACTTGAAGTCTGCGCAGAACAATTCTGGCAAATACTTTTCCAACAATACACAGAAGTGAGATACCCCTATAGTTGTTGCAGTCGCTCCGATCTCCCTTGTTCTTGTACAGTGTTATGATGCTTGAATCTTTGAAATCCTGTGGGACTTGTCCTTCACGCCAGCATAGCTCTATTAGCTGGTGGATCTGTATAGTGAGTGTGTCTTGCCCACTCCTGATAACCTCTATTGGAATCCCATCCTTACCTGGAGCCTTCACTTCTTCCTGGATGTTGCAGAATTTCCACTTCTTCCTTGCTAATGTTTAATGCAAAATCTTTGCGACATGAACACGATGAGATGAGATGATATATATATATAAAATCTGATCTCATCTTATCTTGTTCCTCTTGTACCTTGCGGTGATGAGGTGAAGAGTATATGAGTGCCCGCTTATGGGTTTCATGTATCGATATTCCCATGGATTATGTTATTCCTTGCGTCCATCGTTTACGTGGTAGGCCTCTTCCTCTGCGTCCCTCTGGTCTGTACATCGTTGCTTGTTGTGGTATACTGTTAGTTGGAAACCTGCTTCCATGGCCAAACCACTTGACTTGCTGCCTTCTAATAAAATCTAGTGCAGCTACAACCCCCACTTTAGTCCTGGTTTCTTCATTTCTGATCTTATCTCTTCTTGATATATTGAGTATTATTCTCAGGAATCTCATTTCTGTTTTTGTGATTTTTCTTTTCTCTTTCTCTGTCATTGTCCAGAGTTTGGCATTGGTAACATAGGGTTGGTAGGAAGATTGTGTTGTAAAGTGCTTTCTGAGTAGTTATTGATACATGTTTGTTCTTTAGTATTGGTACCATTTGTCCAATTAGTTGGTTTGCCTTATTGCATGTATTTTCAATCTCGTCTTCTTATTTGCCATTTGATGATATTATACTTCCTATGTACTTGAAACTCTTTACTTGTTTCAATGGATGTTCGTTTAGATGAATCATTGTTGCTTTTTCTTCTTTAGTTACAGTCATTACCTCTGTTTTACTTGTGCTAATTTTCATGTTATGTTCCCTACACTTTTCATTTAGACTATTCATGTGATCTTGTAATTCAGCTTCTGATTTTGCTATTAGTGCTTGGTCGTCCGCAAACAGGAGTTCTCTAATGGTTATATTTGCAGGTGGTTCTTCTTCCGTGTTCTCGTATTGCGATGTTCTTGTGGTCACTGTTTGGCTGGTTTCTTTACATATGTTATCTATATATGTTATGAACAAGAGAGGGGACAGGACACAACCTTGTCGTACTCCAGATCTTATGGTGAAGGGTTCTGAGTGTCCTCCAGTTGCTCTCACTATACATTCACTGTTGTTGTATAAGCATCTACATAGGTTTGTTAGATGTGTACTCACTCCATACTGTTTGAGGATTTCCCACAGATTGTTTCTATCTACTCTGTCAAATGCCTTTTCAGGTTCGACAAAGGCTAAGTAGAGTTTTTCATTGAATTCGATTTTTCTAAAAGTTGTCTAAGAGCAAAAATGACATCAGTGCATCCTTTGTTTTTCCTAAATCCAAGTTGTGTTTGAGCAATTCAAGAAATAAAGTGGCGAGGAGAGGGTACTTTAGAGCAAAATGGAATGATTGTAATATATGGAGGAAACACCCCAAATAAACATGAACTAGAAACAGGTTTTGTCATCAAAAAAGAGCTATGGGGGAACGTTCTAAACTTTAAAGCTGTTAATGACAGAATTAGTAAATTACGAATAAAAGGTAAATGGAAAAATATAACGATGATTAATGTACATGCACGTACTGAAGAAAAAAGACGATGACGTTAAAGAAGACTTTTATAATGATTTGGAAGATGTCATAGAAGAAACCCCCAAACAGGACATCCTGATTGTGCTGGGAGACTTCAATGCAAAAATAGGTAGAGAGCAAAATCATAAAAATGTGGCCGGTATGGAAAGCCTACTTACAACTTCAAATGATAATGAATGGAGAGTCATCAACCTGGCAGAAGCCAAAGGACTGCAGATTAGCAGTACCAGACTACAAAGAAAGGATATACACAAACAAACTTGGAAATCATGTGACAAGAGAACCTATGATCAAATAGATCACATTTTAATTAACAACAGAAATGCATCAAACATACAACAAGTTAGAAGTTATAAAGGAGCTGAGTGCCACAGCGACCACTTCCTTGTTGGGGCAAAATTTAAAATACAACTTAAGAGAGCTTTCTATACTAAATTACAAAGATTACACCCAACATATAACAGAGAAAAACCACAAGAAATTACAGTTAAAGAGAAATTTACAGATGAAACAAAATGTAAACTTGAAACTCTGCAAATCCCGTTGGAGGAAAGCGTTGACAAAACTTGGCTGAACATCAAGAATACAATTCAATCTACAGCAGAAGAATGGCTCGGTGTGTTAACCACGCATAGAAAGAACAGATGGTTCAATCAAAAATGTGAAGAAGCAGTCAATAGAAAAAAGAATGCCAGACATTTACGGTAAAATGACATCAACAACATCCAAAAGGAAGAGCAATATAGAAATGAATGTAAAGAGGCTACAACAATAGTTTAACAGCAGAAGCGAGAATATATGAGTAATATAATCAAAAGATATGGAAACTAATCACCATAAAAACGAATCCAGAAAGTTTTTTTAAAGAACTGAAGTCAATGAAACGAGGGCACCAACACAACACATATGGTTTAAAAGACAAAAATGGGAATATGATAAATACCAATGAGGAAATGTGCGACACGTGGAAAAAATATTTTGTTGAACTACTAAATTGTGAAGCTCCAAGTA
>JACEFZ010005233.1:52500-60000 GCA_014155875.1 Cepaea nemoralis | reverse complement strand
TTCTTTTCTTTCCTGTCTGTTTGATGGATACCTTCTTCTTTGTATATGCATTTGATGAAATACATTTCACTTTATATGCATATTTCATATATCTCGCCTTCGTTATTTGTATATTTATTATTTCTTCTTTGTATGTTTTAAGGATTACTGCTCCTTTATGCATAGGTTTAATGGATATCTTAATCTTTTTTGTGTCTCTTGTATAAATATCTTCTTCTTTTTAAATATCTTCAATGGATATCTACTTCTTTGTATGTGTTTTATGTGTGTGTGTGTGTGTGTGTGTGGTGTGTGTGTGTGTGTGTGTGTGTGGGGTTTAATATATATATATATATATATATATATAAAATATATATATATATATATATATATATATATCTGTGTGTGCATAGTTTAAGAATATCTAGTTCGCTTTGTGTTTGTTTTATGAACATCTTCTTCTTCTTCTTTCTTCTCTTCTTCTTCTTCTTCTTCTTTTCTTCTTTTCTTCTTCTTCTTTCTTCTGTTTTTTTCTATTGCTTTCACGTGAAGCGTCGCAGAAAGGAAAATAGTTATTTTTTTCTGTGTTTCACTTATTTTGTTGCTTGTTCTAACGTCATATTTAATCTCTTCGTTGTCTCTTTCACTCCATCTAACCAACCCCTTCCTGGGTCTTATGCTTTTATGTTTTTCACGTTGATAGCTATAGCCGCTGGTTTATCTTGTTCTATTCTAACTAAATGTCCGAACCATTTATTTCATTGATATAAAATAAAGTCAGTAATCGGTGTTGCACCTACACGTTTCCAATTATCTCGCTATCCCTTCTTGTTCTTTTAAATTTTTAGGTGCGTTTCTCATGCATCACATCTCATATGACATAATTTTTCGCCCGCGTGTTTCTGGGGGTTTTCATTTTTGTCATAAGTATCTCATCGTTGAGACCAATAAAGCTTCTGATGGGCTGTTTTTATTTCATCGCAGTTAATTTATTTAATTCGCAACTTGGCTGTTAAAATAAGTAAATGTTTATTTTAAATTACTTATTTAACGAAATGAAGTTACTTGCTATCATCGCCATCATTCAGTACCATGTCGGGGTGGCGTGGGGGGGCCCCATCATAACTTTCGCCATGGCGATTCTTTCATTTGAACCCGTTCCAATGGCTTTATTACAAAAGCATGAAAGAAACATTAACAGGTGTGGTAGAATTAAACAAAGCATTAATTATGAATGAATTATGCACCATGGGTTCGTCAGAAGAAGTCGCCGTAGGCATACAAGCAAGCATCCCATTGCTTGGGTAGGCGGCGAATGCCGTCCGCAAAAAAGGATTGTGGTTGCTCACTGAACCAAGTGTTTACTGCGTTCATTACGTTTGCATCTGTGTGAAATCGTTGCTCCTTGAGAGCTTTTTTTTAGAGGTCCGAACAAATGAAAATCACATGGTGACAAATCAGGACTATACGCTGGATGTTGCAGAATTTCCACTTCTTCCTTGCTAATGTTTAATGCAAAATCTTTGCGACATGAACACGATGAGATGAGATGATATATATATATATATATATATATATATATATATATATATATATATATATATATATATATATATATATATATATAATATATATATATATATATATATATATTATATATATATATATATATATATATATATATATATATATATATATATATATATATATATATATATATATATATATATATATATATATATATATATATATATATATATTATATATCATCATTGGCACCTTGCCGTCTTGACAGACGATAGTTTGTGCTTTAAAAAGGCATAATAACTTTTAACTATGGCGGTAGCGAGTGTGACTGATAAGGCCAATTTGCGCTGTAAATGTCCGTTCACAGTGGGTGCATGTGAACACGTGGTCATTTCCACCATCATGCACCATCTTACGTCTCAAACGCTTGGTGTGTGACTTTTCTGCAATAATTTTCTCCTTTGACTTTATTCCATTTCTGATATTTGCCCTCCATGCAACACGTTCATCGGCGACTTGCTCCCAATGTGCATTATCAATGCCTGTATCAATCATGTCCCGCTTACACACATCTTTGTATCGTAGTAGAGGTCCGACCCTGAGATCTCTTACCCATCTGTAATTCACCAAAAAAGATATCCTTTGGTATTCTACCATCATCCATCCTCCTAAGATGTCCTATCCATCTAAGTCTACGAAGACTGAGCATGGAATAAACTGTCACACAACCTGATCTTTCCAATACTTCAGTATTTGTGATTTTGTCTTGCCACTTAATACCAAGAATTCTTCGCAGACACCGCATATGAAAGCTGTTTAAATGTTCTCTTGGTGTGAGTAAGTTGTCCAGGTTTCACTGCCATAGAGAAGAGTACTAAGGACACAGGCTTGATAGACAAGGACTTTTGTTTTGGCAGTAAGCTTCCTGTTCTCCCAGACTCTTTTTCTTAACCTGTTCATTGTTGTTGCTGCCTTACCAATCCGGATGTTGATTTCCTGATCTAGGGATAATTTGCTATTTACCACTGATCCTAGATATGTAAAATGGTCTACTATCTCTAGTTCGGCGTCGTCAATAAAGATTGATGGTACCCCATGTGCACCTTGTGACATAATCTGTGTCTTCTTTTTGCTAATTGTTAAACCAAATTCAGAACAAGCATTGGAGAATGCAGATAGTAGACATTGCAATTCTTCCTCAGAGTGGGTCGTAACTGCAGCATCATCTGCAAAAAGCAACTCTCTGATCAGTACCCTCCTAATTTTGGTCTTGGCCTTCAATCTCTGAGCATTGTAGAGGCCGCCATCTGAGCGTGAGTGAATGTATATACCACCATCCTGATCACGAAATGCATATTTCAGTAGAAGTGAAAAGTATATTCCAAAGAGGGTGGGAGCTAGTACACAACCTTGCTTAACTCCACTCTTGATTTCAAATTCTTCAGAAGTTGCACCATCAAACTTGATTATACCCTTCATGCCTGTGTGGAACGATTCCACAATGGACAGAAGAGTTGGTGGGCAGCCAATCTTCTTTAGTGCCTTGAACAAACCCTCACGACTGACCAAATCAAATGCCTTTGTGAGGTCGATGAAGGCAATAAACAGTGGTTGATTTTGTTCACGGCATTTTTCTTGCATTTGTCGCAATGAGAATATCATATCAGTAGTCGACCGGTTCTGTCGAAAGCCACACTGTGATTCGGGGTAGACTTGATCTCCTAGGACTTGAAGTCTGCGCAGAACAATTCTGGCAAATACTTTTCCAACAATACACAGAAGTGAGATACCCCTATAGTTGTTGCAGTCGCTCCGATCTCCCTTGTTCTTGTACAGTGTTATGATGCTTGAATCTTTGAAATCCTGTGGGACTTGTCCTTCACGCCAGCATAGCTCTATTAGCTGGTGGATCTGTATAGTGAGTGTGTCTTGCCCACTCCTGATAACCTCTATTGGAATCCCATCCTTACCTGGAGCCTTCACTTCTTCCTGGATGTTGCAGAATTTCCACTTCTTCCTTGCTAATGTTTAATGCAAAATCTTTGCGACATGAACACGATGAGATGAGATGATATATATATATAAAATCTGATCTCATCTTATCTTGTTCCTCTTGTACCTTGCGGTGATGAGGTGAAGAGTATAAACAGCGGGAAAGTGCCCGCTTATGGGTTTCATGTATCGATATTCCCATGGATTATGTTATTCCTTGCGTCCATCGTTTACGTGGTAGGCCTCTTCCTCTGCGTCCCTCTGGTCTGTACATCGTTGCTTGTTGTGGTATACTGTTAGTTGGAAACCTGCTTCCATGGCCAAACCACTTGACTTGCTGCCTTCTAATAAAATCTAGTGCAGCTACAACCCCCACTTTAGTCCTGATTTCTTCATTTCTGATCTTATCTCTTCTTGATATATTGAGTATTATTCTCAGGAATCTCATTTCTGTTTTGTGATTTTTCTTTTCTCTTTCTCTGTCATTGTCCAGGTTTGGCATTGGTAACATAGGGTTGGTAGGAAGATTGTGTTGTAAAGTGCTTTCTTAGTAGTTATTGATACATGTTTGTTCTTTAGTATTGGTACCATTTATCCAATGAGTTGGTTTGCCTTATTGCATCTATTTTAGATCTCGTCTTCTGATTTGCCATTTGATGATATTATACTTCCTAGGTACTTGAAACTCTTTACTTGTTTCAAGGGATGTTCGTTTAGGTGAATCGTTGTTGCTTTTTCTTCTTTAGTTACAGTCATTACCTCTGTTTTACTTGTGCTAATTTTCATGTTATGTTCCCTACACTTTTCATTTAGACTATTCATGTGATCTTGTAATTCAGCTTCTGATTTTGCTATTAGTGCTTGGTCGTCCGCAAACAGGAGTTCTCTAATGGTTAGATTTGCAGGTGGTTCTTCTTCCGTGTTCTCGTATTGCGATGTTCTTGTGGTCACTGTTTGGCTGGTTTCTTTACATATGTTATCTATATATGTCATGAACATGAGAGGGGACAGGACACAACCTTGTCGTACTCCAGATCTTATGGTGAAGGGTTCTGAGTGTCCTCCAGTTGCTCTCACTATACATTCACTGTTGTTGTATAAGCATCTACATAGGTTTGTTAGATGTGTACTCACTCCATACTGTTTGAGGATTTCCCACAGATTGTTTCTATCTACTCTGTCAAATGCCTTTCAGGTTCGACAAAGGCTAAGTAGAGTTTTTCATTGAATTCGATTTTTCTAAAAGTTGTCTAAGAGCAAAAATGACATCAATGCATCCTTTGTTTTTCCTAAATCCAAGTTGTGTTTGAGCAATTCAAGAAATAAAGTGGCGAGGAGAGGGTACTTTAGAGCAAAATGGAATGATTGAAATATATGGAGGAAACACCCCAAATAAACATGAACTAGAAACAGGTTTTGTCATCAAAAAAGAGCTATGGGGGAACGTTCTAAACTTTAAAGCTGTTAATGACAGAATTAGTAAATTACGAATAAAAGGTAAATGGAAAAATATAACGATGATTAATGTACATGCACGTACTGAAGAAAAAAGACGATGACGTTAAAGAAGACTTTTATAATGATTTGGAAGATGTCATAGAAGAAACCCCCAAACAGGACATCCTGATTGTGCTGGGAGACTTCAATGCAAAAATAGGTAGAGAGCAAAATCATAAAAATGTGGCCGGTATGGAAAGCCTACTTACAACTTCAAATGATAATGAATGGAGAGTCATCAACCTGGCAGAAGCCAAAGGACTGCAGATTAGCAGTACCAGACTACAAAGAAAGGATATACACAAACAAACTTGGAAATCATGTGACAAGAGAACCTATGATCAAATAGATCACATTTTAATTAACAACAGAAATGCATCAAACATACAACAAGTTAGAAGTTATAAAGGAGCTGAGTGCCACAGCGACCACTTCCTCGTTGGGGCAAAATTTAAAATACAACTTAAGAGAGCTTTCTATACTAAATTACAAAGATTACACCCAACATATAACAGAGAAATACCACAAGAAATTACAGTTAAAGAGAAATTTACAGATGAAACAAAATGTAAACTTGAAACTCTGCAAATCCCGTTGGAGGAAAGCGTTGACAAAACTTGGCTGAACATCAAGAATACAATTCAATCTACAGCAGAAGAATGGCTCGGTGTGTTAACCACGCATAGAAAGAACAGATGGTTCAATCAAAAATGTGAAGAAGCAGTCAATAGAAAAAAGAATGCCAGACATTTACGGTAAAATGACATCAACAACATCCAAAAGGAAGAGCAATATAGAAATGAATGTAAAGAGGCTACAACAATAGTTTAACAGCAGAAGCGAGAATATATGAGTAATATAATCAAAGATATGGAAACTAATCACCATAAAAACGAATCCAGAAAGTTTTTTTAAAGAACTGAAGTCAATGAAACGAGGGCACCAACACAACACATATGGTTTAAAAGACAAAAATGGGAATATGATAAATACCAATGAGGAAGTGTGCGACACGTGGAAAAAATATTTTGTTGAATTACTAAATTGTGAAGCTCCAAGTAACACTTTCCCACAGGAGAGGTTCTAACGTGTGAACCACAAATTGAAGAACCTGCATTCGAAGAATTCCTATATGTAATCACACGACTTAAAAACAATAAGGCCACTGGGGCTGATAGAATTGCTGCTGAATTTATAAAGGCAGGTGACCATGCATTACATCTAAAACTATACGAACTAATAATATAAATCTGGAGGACAGAAGAATTACCCCATGACTGGTAAGAGTCATTATTGATACCTATCTTTAAGAAAGGAACAAGTTCCAATGTGAAAATTATAGAGGAATATCACTACTGTCCACAAGCTATACGATACTATACGCAGTATTACTAAATAGACTAAAACCATATTCAGAAGACATATTAGGTGACTACCAGGCGGGTTTTAGACAAAACAGATCAACAGTAGATCAGATATTTATCATGACGACAAATAGCCGAGATAAATTGGGAATATAAAAGAGATCTCCATAACATTTTTGTGGATTTTAAAAAGGTTTCTGATAGTGTCCATAGGAATAGTCTATGGAATGCTATGCAGGAATTTGGAATACCAAGGAAGTTAATCAACATGACCAGACTATGCATGGAAGATACTTATAATATAGTAACATATAAAGGCAGGAAATCAGACCCTTTCCAAATAACATGTGGCTTGAAACAGGGTGATGCACTATCGCCGCTACTCTTCAATCTGGCTCTAGTAGAAAGTTGTAAGGAAGGTAAAGGAGGAATGTGATATTGGAGGAACATCCAAGCTGCATGGTTATGCAGATGATATAGATATTATAGGGGAAAATGAACAAAAAACATTGGAAATATTGACTCACTTAAAGGAAAATGCCCAACAGATGGGGCTGGTTATCAACCAAGATAAGACAGGAATTATATGGTAATTTAAAAGAAGGAATGGCTAAAAATCTCTGGCCACATACAATTAGGTAATATGACCATTAAAAGAACGGAAACATACAAATACCTGGGTACAATCTTCAACTGCTCCAACATCATAAGGGAAGAAATACAAACTAGAATCAATTCTGGAAATAAGATATACTATGCACTACAACATCTACTAAAATCAAAGGCGCTATCTCGTAACACCAAAATCACAATATACAAAACACTGATCAGACCAGTTGTGCTGTATGGCTCTGAAACCTGGAGTACAACGAAAGGAGACGAAGCCTTGTTACAAACCTTTGAGAACAAAGTTTTAAGACGCATCTTTGGACCCATTAGGGATACACAAAGTGGAGAGTGGAAAAGAAGAAGTAACAAAGACATTTATGATCTGTTTAAGTCCCCGCTAATCACTGGTATCATGAAGGTTAATAGACTACAATGGCTGGGGCATATAGAAAGAATGGAAGATAATAGGGAAACAAAACTCGCTTACACTCAGGAAATAAATGACCGTAGACCCCGAGGTAGACCAAGAAGA
>JACEFZ010005233.1:0-47500 GCA_014155875.1 Cepaea nemoralis | reverse complement strand
TCCGTTCTACTCCTAACTCAAGCCTGAGTCCGGAGAATTTCAGCTCAGTGCACGAACTCCGTAGCACCGGCGAGGATCCTGAAATAAGTTGGGTAGATTTTATAACTCGAAATTTTGCCCGGGCAGCGCCGTTAGGCTAGTCTTTTTCGATTCTCAACTGACAAGGGATATTTTACGTGCGCAACAATACACACGGACGGGCGTCCGATCTCACTACCCAGAGACCAGGGAAAATTTTGTTACTAGAAGTCCACGAGAAAATATCCCGGCCCTCATCGGGTCATGAACCAGGGACCTCCAGCACTCGAGGCTGACACTATATCTCGAGAGCACTCAGGCTTCCAACAAGTAATATTTTTTGTGAAATACTAAGTGCATAGTCGTTGATATTGTTCCAAGGTTAACATTCTCGACCAATATTGCATTTTTTACGTCCGTGTGTAAATGTTAAGTTTCTCCCATAGTGCATTGAACGTGTGAAGGATATTTTTCGCTAAGCAGTTTTCACCTCTCTGTAACGACCAATAGTACGGACCTAATTATATTTAACAAACATCGCAACGATGCTTCGGGCGAGTCAGTTAGTATAGTCTCGCCTTTCTCTCCCGGAGCCAAGTTGTAGTCAGTATAATCAATCTTATTATATATTCTATCTCTTTCACAGTATCCTAATTATGATAATCTCTGTCGATATGCCCCATCATTATCTTGCACAAGCAGTTTACAAAAGAACCAATTCAATTTTCTGGAAGGCTAAACTAAAGCACTGAAGAGGAATAACTAACTCACAATACACTTTTCTAGTAACATTGCAACTATGTATATTATCTTGTTCCATGTAGAAAGCATGAGCGGTCATGGGTCGTCCGCCATCTAACAAGATCACCAGTCTTAGAACAGATCGGTGTTTTTGCCCCGATTATGGCCCGTGGTATTTATTTCTCTGCCTTCCACTTGCTTCCTCCACAGCAAGTTCGCCAGTTGTCACTCATTTTTTTTTTTTAAACTTCTCCTTATACTGCGCTCAAAATAACTAGCCATCTAAGCTCAATTTCTCTAATCAGTTTACGGTTTTGATTTTGTTCTAGTAGGATTCTCTCACTAGTGGTGTTTCTTTCCGTCCATGCCATTCTTTTTATTTTCTTGAGAAACCACATTACCACTGCCATTAGATTTTTCACTGCTATTAACGTGTCTACTTAAATGTCCTTATTTCACTTTCATGTAGCAGAACTGGTTCTATAAACGATCTGCAACATCTAGTAGAAGCGGTTGTTGCACATATCGAACAACTATGGTGAGAATTAAATTGTAAGAAGACACATAGACCATAAGGTCGTCGCTAGGAAGAAAGAAACACCGCAATGTTATATACGGGAAAATGGAAATATTCATTAAACAAATGAATCGGTACAATTATCTCGGGACAGTCATAACATCTGATGGGAGATGCGTTGAAGAGATTAAAACATGAACAGCCATAGCTAAGTTAGCCTTTTGCAAGATGGAAAACATACTGACTCAATAAAAAAGATGTCAACTGCAAAAAGAAAAAGAGTGTTGAAGTGCTACATAAAACCTGTACTTTTGTATGGAATGAAGCGTGGACAATGAGAAAACAACCTTAAAATCATCTAATGGCTGTGGAAATGTGGTTTCTGAGGAAAATGCACAGAATACCATGGACCGAAAGAAAAACCAATGATCAAGTCCCACAAGAAACAAATAAAAACTGTAAACTATTTAGATAAATTAGACGTAGACAGCCACAATTGTTTGGACACGTTATGAGAATAAATAAATTGGAGAACTTATTGACAACTGGCAAGATTGAGGGGAAAAGAACAAGGGGAAGGCAGAGAAATAAATACCTGGATGGCTTGGCCACGTGGTATGGTCGAGACAAGAGCTGATCCACGACTCTGGTGATCGTGTGAGATGGCGAAACATCACCACCCAGGCTTATCTTGGCACATGATGATGAGAGCTGAAATCATCTTTTTTCTCACTGTAACTGGCACCATTTATTGGTGAGTATGTTTTCCATCTTGACTTTCCCATGGCGATTCTTGTTCTAATATATACAAGGCATCTCCCATCAATTGCTATGGCTGTTCAGGGATAGTTGCACCTGTTCAATTCTTTAAGAATGTTCCTGTTTATTTGGATGTTACATTGAGGTATCTCTTTCTTCATAGAGACTAACATAGTTTCTGTTTTCTTAAAACGTAATGATAACTCTAGTTGTACACTGTGTACAACAACCGCATCTGCTGAATATTGCACATTCTGTTTGTTGTCTGAAATTAATGCTGTCTCATCTGCACATCTCATATTATTGGTGTCATGTTTTCCTATGCCGATTCAACTCATATCCTTTAAATTTCCCATGTTTTTTACAGGAGAAGGAGAAAATAACTGCACATTGCTCGCTCAGACAGGCAGACAGACAGACAGACAGACAGACAGACAGACAGACAGACAGACAGACAGACAGACAGACAGACAGACAGACAGACAGACAGGCAGGCAGGCAGGCAGGCAGGCAGACAGGCAGGCAGGCAGGCAGACAGGCAGACAGGCAGGCAGGCAGGCAGGCAGGCAGGCAGAAGAAGAAGAAGAAGAAGAAGAAGAAGAAGAAGAAGAAGAAGAAGAAGAAGAAGAAGAAGAAGAAGAAGAAGAAGAAGAAGAAGAAGAAGACAGACGAGCGGGCGGGCGGGCGGGTGGGCGGGCGGAAAGAAAGACAGAAAGACAGAAAGAAAGAAAGAAAGACAGAAAGAAAGAAAGAAAGAAAGAAAGAAAGAAAGAGAAAGAAAGAAACAAAGAAAGAAACAAAGAAAGAAAGAAAGAAAAAAAGAAACAAACAAACAAACAAACAAACAAAGAAAGAAGGCGCCGAAATAAAAAAAAGAAGACCTACAAGAAAATCAATTGCAAGGTCAGCATCAGAATCGCATACATTGTTTACCCGCTTTCCAAACATTTAATAAACCTTGACACCATTACGGACATCCCAAGGACAAAACTACCCTTTACAGAGACGGATCCATTCCCTGCCCCACATACTGCAACCTGGACAACCACGTTACACCCACGGGTGAGTCGCCTAACCGCTGGGCCTGTTATCCAATCCTGTTTGCCTACAGGTCAACTATGATGGAGCAGCCGTGATTCTCTAGGGCAACATATACGGGGAATCCATTACAGAAAGATTCCCTGCCAATGGAGCCTCGAAACACAAACATGCTGTCATTGTGTATTTACAGACCATTTTGTACTGTCATGGCCGCCAAATACTGAATGCGATTGGATAAGGATTGCCCCAAAACAAAACTGTTCAGCCATTCGGTTAATTTTATGTAAATTGAGGGATAATCTCAAAGGCGGGACATATATTAAGTGCCATGAGATGATTAATCGCCTTAAGCGACTCCCTGTATCTGCCATGGGCTTATAAATAGCCGAAATGTTGTCATTCGGTTATAACACAACACGTCTGATACCATATTAACAACTTTTAAGTCATAACTCTGATACACGACTAGTTTCATTTTCCGTCATCAATGTTTGTATGGTCCAAACCGAATTTTGTTTGTTTGGCACTGAATCTGTGAAAGGTATTGACTGACGATCAAAGAGGTGAATTGAACACACCTAGATGGTTGCATAAAAAGGACAAATGAAATAAAGCTTATTCACATGACATACATGAGACGAGGAGGAGACGGAAGGGGGAATGATAGATAGTAAGACTGACAAACAAACACAAATAGACAGATGGGTAGTCAGGTTGGTGGACAAACAGTAAAAAAGATAGACAGATAGACATTGGACTGACGCACGGGTGGATGAATAAACGAAGAGACAGATAGACAGGTGGGTAAGTCGGTAGGTAAGTATTTTTGTAGGCTGGTAAATAGGTAGGTCGGCAGTCGGGTATGTAGGCCATATAATCACGACGCTATTAAGATTTCTTTCAGCGTGAGTACCAAAGCGTGAACTTTCAACTAAATGAACCACATTGAGACCTTAGATTGAGAGTTCTGACTGGGGATCGAAGGAATAAGGAAAGATCAGAACTCCAGACTTCATAAAGACTCATTAACTCTTTGACTATATTCTAAGTAAACACGTTTTTACAAGCTCGTTTTAGGAGTATATTTCAGATAGTGATTGTTATTTGTAATATCCCGGGAAGGTTAACCCGGTCAACAAATGCCCGCAGAAGTCGGATGTGTCGGCCTAACGGCGCAAGAACGTAGCTCTGCTGTAAACAGGCACAACGCAATCACATCCGAAAAAACAAAACAACTCCGGATGAACGCAGAAGAAGAAGAAGATTTGTAATATGAAGTCTGTGACTAAGGGGTTTGTGATCGCAGTGCCACCGTTCCTCGACATATAGCGTCAAGAGTTCGAAATCAACTGCAGACGATTTGGGAACAAATCTCTTTGAGTTGAATTAAAAGGTATGGTGCGTCATCCGTTCAGTCAGCAACTGTAAACTACTGACTGTAAAATCGCCTAGTAAATCAGAAATAGCCAGTAAATGCGGCGGTTGAATGCAGTGTCCTGTAAACGAATATGCAAGCTAACTTTTTTAATATGAAGCTCGTGACTATAGATTAACATGTAACAGAAAGTTGTACCATATGTCAACACGCAGATTACCAGTAATGACTTGTAGACATTCTGGAATCTAACACAAAACATGTACTTAGACTAGGCTCTCAGCTTCTGTGGTCAATCTCAGTGGTTAGATTACCAGTAATGACTTGTAGACATTCTGGAATCTAACACAAAACATGTACTTAGACTAGGCTCTCAGCTTCTGTGGTCAATCTCAGTGGTTTAGTTAATTAGTTAGTCGCGGTTCCAACTCTACGGCAAAGGATAGTCCCATTATGCTCAATTTCTGTGCCAATGAATATCACACAAAACGCTCCTCACTGCCCCATGTGACAAGTGGAACTTTCATTAGTCTCGACAAACCAACAGCCCGCACAGGTATACTATGCATAAGGCCTCAGCCGGAATGCCAAAACAAAAGTCGGCCACGAAAAATACAGTGCATCGTCGGTGAAAGCGGCAGTCACTAGAAAACCAGCAGCCACACATAACTGTATAAGGCAACCCAGTTAGTTTAGAGACCGGCCTGCCGCCATTTTTCTGAGCACGCAGTTCACGCTACAAACAATCGTGGTCTGATGTAAAAGCACTCCACAAGATATGCACAGCTCACAGTGTCGCGCCACACACTCCACTAAGTAGCAAGTCGGCGGAAACATGCACTACAAGTTCAACATGAGGAAATTGCGTAAGGAAACAGTAGCCACAAGCATAAACACTCCAGAAGCCTTAACTGCTCAATTGCCTATTCTCCATGTTGAGGACAGGAAAATGCGGTTTAATTTGGGGCTAATATTTTAGCTACTCCTTGCGGTGAGCGGTATAGTACTCGTAATCGACATTGAACCGGCCGATGTCATACGAGTTGTTGAAGTTGTCTTTAAAGTGTTAATAAGGAGGAGAATGAGGCAGCCAATTTTGTGACCTGAATGTAAGAATGATAATCCACTGTAAATATAACAGAACCAATGCGCTTTCGGCGAGTTACAAGCAAATGGATGAAAGAGGAAAGAAAGGAATACAGACAGACTGACAGGCAGACAGACAGACAGACATACAGACAGACGGACGGACAAGCTGAAGGAAGATGAACATTCTCCTATATTTAAAAGAATGCTCGGCCTTCTTCTTCCTCCTCCTCATCTTTCTTATCATTCGGCACCTCTTCCTCTTGTTCTTCCTCCTCCACCTTTTCCTTACCACCATCATCATCATCTTTTTTTGTGTTCGTTTTCTTCATGTAATTTTCCCCCCTCACTTCTACTTCTTCCTGCTCCTCTTCTTCTTCTGTGTCTCCTCACGCTTCATAGTCTTCTAGTTTCCTGTTGTTCAATTAATGCTCTGATATGAAAACGAGTCTCAACACTAGAACGCATGTTAAACATGAAAACATTAGCCTTCGATTAACTGTCCTGAAATATATGGTCTGCCCTAAGATTGATGTCATCTGCCACTGCAGACAATTTTCTCCCGCCGCATCACATGGCATCTCCTCCATATATTTGTTCCCTTCGATGATCTATGTGTCCGTCCAGCTGTATATAGTAAAGGCGCCCATGTGGTTGTTTGGTGACATTCATTTCATTTTACGAGTCCCCAACCGCGCCAGTTACGAAAATGAAAGTGGCTAATAATCGATAACAGGAAGAGAAATATTATTCGCACTTCCCGTTGATTGCTAAGGTTACATAAATATGGCTATTGCCATGATTAAACCGGAAACGCGATGACACGTAATCTGGAGGTGTTTAAACCATAAACGGTTTGAGACTAAAGTGGGTAAAAATCGAAATAAGCAGAGCTACTGGGAATATCACTTTGATACGTCGCTCTTAAACTTCTGGTGCGCTGATGGCAAAGTAGGCGATTAAGCCCCTACACCGGCATTAACTGATTCAATGCCCAACCAAATAGTTCAGTAGTTTCCAAGCTTTTCAAGCAGAGGGCCATATCTACTATTTTCGGTAGTTAAGCGGGCCACAACGTTAACAAATTATAAAAGTCTTGCAATATCATTCTTATCTTTCTTAACTAAAATTTTTAATCAGTTTCGAAAGTCGATATTAATGTAATCAATTTACAATTGTAACTGTTCTTGATAACCAGTTACTTAAGTTCAGATGCCAGTTTATCAATGTCTGGGCACACATCTGTCGTGTCCAAAGTCATAAGCGCAGCTAGGTTACTGTCGGTTAGTCTAGAAGGTTGCTTACTTGTTATAACGGTCATTGCGGAAAATTACTACTCGAGGACTCACGTGCTACTTTCTGACAGCTGGAGGGCCACAAGTGGCTCGCGGGCCGTGGTTTGGGAACCTCTGAAATAGTTGGTTTGGGCCAGACGTGGTACACCATCAAATGAACAAGTATTATAATGTAAATTTCCGTTCACTGAACATTGACATTGCTGAAGATACCACGAAACAAAACAAATTATACAACGAACTTAGTATGTTAATATATCGTCCTTATGTCTAATTGTGAGGTCACATTTTGCGATATATTATCCTTTAGCACTGAATTAGTTAAGTTGGACTTAAATGTCGACTTTTCGTTCAGTAAGCAAACCACCAAACTTTAAAATGTCTAGAAAATCTAAGAATATTCTAAGGTCCCCTGGCTTCACAGGACATTTTAGAAGGAGTTCCAATCGTTTTGGCTGGACCCTTTCGAGGTATAGGGCCCTGTGCTGCACCTGTCTGGGGAGGGGGGGGGAGGCTTAGCAGGGCGAGCACCATAAAGTTTGGCAGTAATCGACATATTTCATGGCATGTTTGCGTGGCATCTTGATTTCTGTGGTGCGTCTCTTAGCTGGTTGCCTTCGTCTTCAGCATCTTTCCTTTTCTAGAGAAGACTGTGGTCTTACTCGAGTTTAGATATTATGTATGTAAACACGCGTCTGAGCATGTATGTACGTACATAATATCTAGAGCAGTCTGGTTGTTTTTTGTTTTTCTTTTACGGCGCCTAAGACTCGCCGTCGCTCCTTCTACTGTTAGTCAATACAATTCCGCCACCTGAAGGCCAGGAGTTGGACTTTTGCTGCGAGAGGTGATGAATGCACGAGCCATGGGGGTATTTTGCCAGGTTGGACACTCATTCCAACTCTACGCCGCCCCCCTTTTTGGCTATATAACAACAATTTGGAACTATAAATTTACCCGACACATGGCTAGAATGCCGGATTCTCCTTCGGGAGACCCTGGTTCGAATCCTAGGTAAGGTGTGGAGTTTTTTCTGTCGGTGGGCAAAAAGAAACTTCTAGCCTGCACAGTTCGCAGCGGCTGCTCTAGCCAGGCGGCCTTAATTCCTCAGGCTCAAAGACCCCCCTGCCATACACCGCAAGGTACTGTATTGGTAGTAAATGACAATGACAGCCTTTGCCTTAGGGACAGTGTACGCTGTTCACAATTGCTGGGCCTACCTATGGAGAAAGAAATATATGTTATTGAGGAAAGATTGGTGGTGGTGGAAAATTTTGAATATCTTGAGTCATTGATTACCAACAATGGTGACACAATGAATGAAATTAAACGATGACTATCAATTGCTCTTTAAAGACTAAAACAACTTAATAAATTGTGGAGTGGGACAGATAGAACTACAAAAATTAGATTTTTAAGAGCATGCATCTTTCCAATTGCAACATGAGCCTGTGAGACCTGGACACTTACTAAACAAGCTGAAAAGTGCATAAATGCTTTTGAATATGAATGTTATAGACGGGTTCTAAGAATATCTTGGGTAAAGAAAAGCACAAATGCATCCATACTCCAAGAGATGAATATTGAAGACGGTTGGCTATTAAAGACGATAAAACAAAGAAAATTGATATATTTTCGTCACTTGAAACGTCATGAAAATTTGGAGAGAGCAATAATGGAGGGGTATATGCCTGGAAAGAGATTAAGAGGAAGGCCAAAGAGAAGATGGGTGCAGGATTTGGCGGATGATCTCTAGATGGGTGTATCAGACGTGGGACATCTTGCTTGTGATCGAAAAGTTTCCGGAGGGCTGTTATGGCAGCGAGGTTCTGCAAAGGACATGCTCCTGAATGAATGAATGAATGAATGAATGAATGAATGAATGAATGAATGAATGAATGAACCCAGTCGAAGGTTCGAGATCTGCTGCAGGCAATTTGGAAGCGAACCTCTTTGCGTTTATTTCGAAGGTATGGGCCTTGGTCGTTCAGAAAGCAACGACGAACTATTGAACGTAAAAATTCATAGTAAATTACCCCCCCCCCCCCACACACACACATACGCGCACACGCGCGCGCACACACACGCGCGCGCACACACACACACACACACACACACACACGCACGCACGCACGCACGCAAATCTATGTTTGAAGAAGATCTTGGAAGCAGCGAAGGTGGTCACTGAGACGAATGTGGGGAATACCTTGGAGAGTCAGAGCTGCTAACAACGATTGCCTAGAAGAGATTAATGAAACTAGAATATGTTTAAGAATGGGACGATGCTGGTTGGTCCCAAAATGAGAAGAGATATGTTCAAGAACATCGTGGCAGCTGGAAAGATTAGGGGTAAAAGAGGCAGAGGAAGATCGAAAGAAATTATACTTTATGGTCATGGTGATGACATAGAGGAATATCAGCAACAGAACTGATCAAGAATACTAAGAACCAAGATCTGTGAAGACACGTGAAAACCCGCGCCACTACCCTAGGCATGTGTAGTGGCGTGCACAGGTTCTTTGATGCCCGAGGCCAACCCCTTGATTGGATGCCCCTAAATTGTTATTTACATCATTCATTCCCCCTCACCTCCGACTGCACTGTGCTGCCCCCTCTCCCTAACTGGATGCCCCCGCCCCCTCCCGGCTGGATGCCCGGGGCCGTCGCACCCCCCGCTGCTCGTCACTGTGCATGTGACAATGATAATGATGGTGATATTGATGATGATGGTGATAGACGACAACTTTATCTCTAAACCACTCCTTTCCTCACAAATATAATCATGGGAAGAACCGTATTTTGAAATCTATCAAAGTGAAAATGCTTCCCCAATTGCGTCTATGCTCAATTGTGTGTCCAAGGGAGACAATTTGTTTCTGAGTAGCAGAAAGATAATTCACAAAAAGGATCGCTGAAGAAAATAAAAGAATCTCTGTTCATTGTTTTGTTGACATTGTGTGCTTTATTTTTTTCCTTATGAGAACTCTTCCTTAAAGCGTATTTATTCTTCTCGTGTCTGCGATTCCAATTTTTGGAGATGGAAAAGAAAAATAACGACATTGTTAGTCTCCCCTTTTTGGTTCGGAAGTCACAAAAAGGATCGGAGCGGAAGCCTGGGCTTTGCAAGTTTTGGTAAATTTCAGGACAAATAGTGTGCTTTGATGCAAATACGAGTACCCCAGCATTTCCCTAAAATGTAGTGAAAGATCTTTGTAATCATGGTTTCTTGCAACCATTCCTTTCGTCAATTAGAGAATTTATGAGATTGGATACTGGAATTATTAGAATATACTGCGTGGGGTAGACAGTTTCCGGCAGACATGTAAGTAGTGAGACAGACTGGCGAATAGACAAACTGTCTGTCTGTCTGTCTGTCTGTCTGTCTGTCTGTCTGTCTGTCTGTCTGTCTGTCTGTTTACCAACCTACCTATTTGAATTGTCTAGCACGCACTTTGAAACTTCTAATGTTGACTTGTTTTCTTCTATCTGACCAGGAGATGCGGAACGTTCCCAATATTTTAATTGTGAGCCTCTCCTTGGGAGATTTCCTACTGATCCTGGTGTCGGTTCCAGTGACCTCATTTCTGTATACATTCATCCACTGGCCATTTGGGACCATGATGTGTAAATTGAATGAGTACATCCAGACGCTGTCTCTTGGAGTGTCCGTGTTCACACTGACAGCTCTCAGCGCTGACCGCTACATGGCCATTGTCCAGCCAATGGCCAAGCTGACTTGCTGCTCTCGAAGAGCAACTGTTGGTGTGGCTTTGGGTATATGGCTGCTGTCCGCTGTTCTTGCTGTTCCTGACGCTGTTTTCAGTAGAGAAGATACCAAAGCCAATATTACCGCTTGCTGGCTGTACCCTGAAGAGTTGGAGTTGCATTCAAAGATCTTCCATTCAGCGAAGCTTATAGTGTTCTTCATACTCCCCGTGTTAACCATCGGGTTCTTCTACTTCATGATGGCTCGGATTTTGATTCGAAGCAACAAGAACGTCCCGTCAGAGTCCAAAACAGGGCTGGCAAATCACCATCGACAGATCGCGGCCAGGAAGAAGGTTGCTCGGGTTGTCCTCAGTTTTGTGGTCATCTTCATCATTTGTTGGCTGCCTCGTCATGTGTTCATCATGTGGTATTGGTTTACTGCCGATCTGTATAATCAGTTTTGGCATACGTTTAAGATAACAGCATTCTGTCTGCAGTTCATGAACTCCTGTGTCAACCCGTTTGCTCTGTACTTCCTCAGCCGCCAGTTTAGGATGTACTACAACAGATACTTGTTTTGCTGTTGTCGCGGTGTGTGGTACAGCAGCCTCGAACCATCTTCAACGATGCACAACCTGCACGGTACCACCAGGAGGACTAGTCCAACGACCACATCCTTAGTTCACTCTCAGTCTATGTGCTAGACCGCTCCTCACATGCGCATGCTCCCGAATAACACGTTTCCTCCTGAATTGGCCAATCAAAATAACGACTGCCATATTAGTCAGATTTCTCAACGTTTGATAACACAACGAATGAAAAAATGTCATGGCAAGTAAATAAGTTAATGTCCTCCCCGAATAATAATATGACCAGGAGCTGAAAAAAAAAACAGGTTGTACACACCGCCTGTCCAAGATTTGACCTGACCACCTCTTTCATTTGTTCATTTATTTCAAGATTTGATCTTAAATGTTAAAAATATATGGTTATAACAGTCAAATTCCAAACTGGCATACCAGAAACTTTTTTACTTTCCTGTTGTTCTTGCATTGCGTATATAAAACCAGTCAATGAACAGGACAGCTGTGGCAAAATGTAAAGCAGTGACAAAGATAGTGTGTTCTCAATGGAATGTTAATAAGTTGTCAACATGTTCTAAACATCCCAGCTTGTTTTATATGAGCGCCTATGATGTACCTCAAGTGAAATGATGCAAATCCGAGCTGAATGAAACCGATTTGATCAGCTTGCGTGCATTAACAGATTGATGGGTGTGTGAACTTTCATGGCTAAAGAAATCAAAGACAACAAAGTACTCGAAAAGATCAAAGAGCTCAACGAGAGCAAAGAACGCTAAGACTACAAACAACTCGAAGACAACAAAGAACTTTGAAGACACTAAAGAACTCGAAGTTAACACTAACTCAACGACAACAAATAACTCGAAGACAATACATAACTCCAAAACACCAGAGAACTCGAATACAACAAAGAACTCGAAGACACTAAGAATTAGCAGAGACAAAGCCGCAGTCATTACTGGTGTCAGACATGACACATGATTAGCTTCAGTAAGGTTGGATTGTAATAAAAGGCCATATAAGAAGAATCGTTATTAACTGTAGACAAAATGTGTATGTGAGAATAGATTGACGAGGTTGGCTGACAAGCTCAGAAGATATTATGGCAATGAAAGCCCATGAGAACAAACGAAACAACATTCGCGTGTGCGGTATTTCAAAATACATTTAGGTACGTAAGCAAAAATTTTTTTTTCAACAATGGGGACTCACTTTGACACAAAGCAAAGTAACTGCTACGTGTGAGTGAAGAAAACTTCTTTCGTTACTCATGTCAGACACGACATATGGTCATGCGAGAAGGAATGTTGGAAGAACAGTTAAATCACGGTGGGCTTGAGATAATAGAGTGGCGGAGATAGAGACCTGACACTTAGATTCTGACCGACATTCAGTTCTCCCAGGAAATGCCAGACGGACACATTACAGACTTAACACGTACCATCAGTATTGGGGCTCTTCACTTGCTGTTGCAGATAAGACGGAGGTCTTATGGGAATGTCCCGAAGGCTATGATGACGGTTCTTAACTCAGAATAACTCAATTTAAGTCAGATTCCTTCGACTGTTCCCCACCTACGTTTGGGGCGTCTTAGTAGCAAGTTATGGGAATTCCCGAATGCTGTGGTCATGGTTTTAGCCTCAACTCAAACCAACTCAACTCAGCTGTTCGAACGGGAATTTCGTTGTTGGGAAGGATCACATTATTTTCATGATGCTTATTTCCACTTTTACTTGTTCTGTGTTGATATGTTAAGTGTGTTTCTTAGTTGTCCGGTTGTTTTCTACTTCCTATTGAGAACCCGTATGTAGAAAGAATGATATTGCTGGGGATCGGCAGGGGCTCTGGGAGAATCTCAAAACTGAGAAGGAAGACCATGAGAACTTTACATCAGATAACGGTGGGAACGATTAGTAGTATGGATCTTCGCTGGCTGTTGAACGAGGGGACGGAGCACGTATGGGAATCTCCTGAGTGCAGTGATCTCGGTTCTTAACTCAACCCAACTCTCTACTTCCTCGTTTACTTGAAAGTGGCTAAAACTGTAGCTGACAAACGAGGTACATGCCACAATGCGCGGCACTCTACTGAAACGCTGTACATAGTTTTAACAAATTACGTGTTCACAAACTGCTAATATGTGCTACACAGACACTGGATAGTTTGTCATCAATTGTAATGCTATTAGACTGGCTTACCAGGGCAGCGGACCGACTTAAATTCCTATTAGTGATATGTTTTGTTTCCAGACTTGTACTGTTCGGGGGTCACCTTAGCTTCACAAATTGAGTGCCCACAAATCTTCAGAATTTTCGGGAAATTGGGAAAAGCATCAGCGAGGAAAAGAACTGGTCTGCATACTTCATATCGTCGTGACCTGATACATGTGACGCTAAACTTTATGGCGACGTTGGTTGTGGAACTACTTAGTGTAACCAAAAATACAAATGTAACCATAACCCATGAACAAGTGAATTAAAAACATGCTGCAGCTGAACTGATGTATTTACAATGTTCAACCCTCGATGTGACCATTACTTCAGTTGTAATCTATCAATGTTTAACATTACTTCAGCTGTAATTTGTCAATGTTAAACATTACTTCAGCTGTAATTTGTTAATGTTGACCATTACTTCAGCTGTAATTTGTCAATGTTGAACATTACTCCAAGTGTCATGTGTCAATGTTGAACATTACTTCATCTGTAACTTGTCAATGTTGAACACTTCTTCAACTGTAATGTGTCAATGTTGAACATTATTATAGCTGTAATTTGTTAATGTTAAATATTACTACACCTGTAATTTGTCAATGTTGACCATATTTTCTATTGTAATATTTGAGCAAAACGTGTATGGCTTAAGAACCTATGTCCAAGGTTTAATCATGCTCCTTAATGTATGACGTATGGCGTTGTCGGCGGTTGATAGACATGAGTTACAAACAGAGAACTATCAGACCAGCCATATGTATTTTCAAATCAGAATTCACAGTTGATACCACGAGTCTTTGTGGTTGTAGTTAATATGCATGGAAAGGCAGATATAATTAAGTATGATTAAACTACATGAAAAATCTAATAGAGTGGCCGTGGTTAAACTGTATGAAAACTCGAATAGAATGACCATAAACTGTGTGAAAACTCTAATAGAGGGATCATAAACTGTATGGAAACTTTAACAGAGTGTTAATAAACTGTATGAAAACTCTAATAGAGTGACATTGGTTAAACTGTATGGAAACTATAATAGAGTTATCATAAACTGTATAGAAACTCTAATAGAGTGGTCACGGTTAATCTGCATGGACACTCTAATAGAGTGGTCACGGTTAAACTGCATGAACACTCTAATAGAGTGGTCACGGTTAATCTGCATGGACACTCTAATAGAGTGGTCATGGTTAAACTGCATGGACACTCTAATAGAGTGGTCACGGTTAAACTAGATGGACACTCTAATAGAGTGGTCACGGTTAAACTGCATGAACACTCTAATAGAGTGGTCACGGTTAAACTGCATGGACGCTCTAATAGAGTGGTCACGGTTAAACTAGATGGGGACGCAACATGAGTGGCCATGGTTAAATTACAAGGAAAGTTTATCAAATAGATGGAATTACAAATCTATACACAAACTGCAGAACAAGAAGATTTAGAAGCAGTGCAATTGTGCGAAGATCAAAGAGAACGTTAACATCACAAGACATAGAGATAATAATAAGGTACACTTATTGCATTGCGAATTGCGAAAGGTATCACTTAACAACTGTAATCACTGTCAGTCCGTTTGGATTGTGAGAACTTAATAAACTTGTGGAAGAACTATACTTTATTAAGCTGAAATGTTTTCATGCAGTTTATTCACTTTGTTGGAATCATACATGCGGATCCAGTGACAGACGTGTCCAGCCCACAACCAGGATACAGATTCAAAAACTGTTACATTTATATTTTGATGTAGTGTTTTTCGTGTAGTTGTTTTGGTTTGTGTTTTATTTTATGTGCTGACGAAAGCTTTAGCCGCAACGTCAGTGTCGTTAGTTATAATCGTGTTCTAGTAAAGCTTACCGTCTACTTCTTGTATTTTAGTGATTCATTCAATTCATGCGTAACTCTTTCATTCCTACTTAATGTATTGTTTCTTTGTTTGTTGCTAGTTAGTTTATTTATCTGTCTTGATTAATATTGTTGTCGTTAAAGAGTTATAGGCACGGGGATTGACATCACGACATCGTCTTTTATCTTACGGACCTTAGTCGCTCTCTGCAGATCGGATAACCAACAGCCTCTCTCAGAGCACGAACTCCGCACCTCCGAAGGCGACCCCCGAACAAGCTGTACTCGCTAACCGAATGTCGGATTCCGTGAATGAATCCACGGCCTTCTATACACAAGGTTGACGGCTTAAGCTCTCTGCTACGGAAACTTGTACCTTTTAAACTTGTCAAACTTGGTCCAATATAATGTAATAATCCATCCATCATGTGCCATGCCGATAAGCGTGGGCGGTCATGATTCGCCATTTCAGACGATCACCAGAGTTGTGGATCAGCTCAGTGTTCTTGTCTCGACCATGCCACGTGGAAAAGCCATCCAGGTATTTACTTTTCTGTCTTCCCCTTGTTCTCTTCTCCTCGATCTTGCTAGTTGTCACCAAGTTCTCCACTTTATCTCTTTTCATTAACATGCCCAAAAAATATTGACTGTCTACGATTAATTTCTCTAATCAGTTTATGATATTCATTTGTTTCTTGTAGGACTTGCTCATTGGTTTTTCTGTCTGTCCATGTTATTCTTTGCATTCTTCTCAGAAACCACATTCCCACAACCATCAGACGTATTTTAGCTTGACTGCTCATTATCCGCTCTTCATATCCATACAAAAGTACAGGCTTTATGTAGCACCTGAACACTCTTTAACTCGTAGCAAATGACATCTTTTTATTGGTCTGTATGTTTTACATCTTGCAAAAGGCTGCCTCCGCCATGGCGATTCTTGTTCTAATCTTTACAAGACATCTACCAGCAGATGTTATGACTGTTCCGAGATAATTGTACGGATTCACTTGTTTAAGAATATTCCCATTTTCTTGTATATTTTTCCCCCGCATATCCTTTACAGGAATCGCTGTCAACATCAGCATCTTTCAGCTGATTGTTGATTTCTTTGCAAGATTACGCTCAGCAGTTTGCCATTGCTTTCTGAGCGACCGGCACACATACCCCGTAACTACTAGAACTGCTACCAATTATCGCGCACGTCACGTTACTCACGAGAGTGTACGGAATTACGGAGAAAATCGTGTAACTCTTAGACCAGGGAGACCGGCTCTTGTATATTACATTATGGCATTTCGTTCTTCCTTGTGACGTAATCTGTGTCTTCTTGCAATTTAATTATAATCCTAGTTGTTCAATGTGTGCAACAACCGCATCTACTAATGTTGCAGATCATGTTAATTGTCTGCAATCAATACTGTATCATCTGCATATCTAATGTTATTGGTGTTTCTTCCTCCAATGGTGATTCCTTTTATATCTTCTACATTTCTGAAAATATTTTCACTGTACAGGTAAAATAGATCTGGAGACATTACACATCTCTGTTTCACACCTCTGAAATAGGATTATATTGACCTACTTTATTATCAGTCCTTATGGAAGCCCGTTGTTTCCAATATATGTGTGTCGCAAGTCTAATGTCTTTCCCATTAATTTGTAGGTCTGCAAACATCTCCATCATGTTGACATTGTGTAGTCAATAAAGCAAAGATGTAGATCTTTGTTTACTTCTATAGAACGTTAAATTACTGTTCTTAGCGTATACACAGCATTTGCTGTTCCCTTGCCTTCTATTATGCAGATGATACAGTATTAATTGCAGACAATGCGCAGGACCTGCAACAATTAGTAGATGCGGTTGTTGTACACAGTGAGCAACTGGGGTTAGAATTAAATTGTAAAAAGACTCAGGTTATGGTCGTCAGTAGGAAGGAAGAAGTGTCACAATGTAATATACAAGTAAATGGAAATATTCTTCAACAAGTGAATCGGTACAATTATCTTGGAACAGTTATAACATCTGATGGAAGATGCCTTGAAGAGATTAGAACAAGAATCGCCATGGCGAAAGTAGCCTTTAGCAAGATGAAAAACATTCTGACCAATAAAAATATGTCAATTGAAACGAGAAAAAGAGTGTTGAGGGGATACATAGAGCCTGTTCTTTTGTATGGATGTGAAACTTGGACAATGAGCAGTCAAGCTGAAAAGCATCTGATGGCTGCAGAAATGTGGTTTCTGAGGAAACTGCAAAGAATACCATGGACAGACAGAAAAACCAATGACCAAGTACTACAGGAGACAAATGAACATCGTAAACTGATTAGAGAAATTAGACGTAGACAGTCAAAATTTTTTGGTCATGTTATGAGAAGAAATGGATTGGAGAACTTAGTGACAACTGGCAAGATCGAGGGGAACAGACCAAGAGAAAGACCGAGAGGAAAATACCTGGATGGCTTGGCCACATGGCATGGACGAGACAGGAACACTGAGCTGATCCACGACACTGGTAATCGAGTGAAATGGCGAGTCATGACCGCCCACGCTTTCCGGCATGGCATATGATTGATTGATTGCCTTCTACAAACCCACATGGTTCTCCTGTTTCAGGTGGTATTTTTTTCTTCATTCTTTGCATGGTAATTCTTAACAAAATCTTCGTTATGTGACTCATTATACTAATTGTACGATGTTTATCAGATTCCAAGGCTCCTGCTTTCTTTGGGATTTGAATAAATACAGAATTACATAATTCAGGAGGCATATCCCCAGTATCATATTTTGTATTCAGCAGTCTGGTGACTTGATCTATTCCATATTCTTCTAAAGCATTAATCACTTCTGTTGTGATGTTGTCTTAGCCGGGAGTCTTGCCATGTTCCATATGGTTGAGAGCATTCCGAACCTCCATCTTCAAATTGACGGTTCTTCATTATTATTTCGAACATCATACTGTTCTACTCTATTATCATCGTAAAGGTTTTACACATAATCTTACTATACATGTAAAATTTGATATTTTTCTTTTATGATTTTTATATCTTTTGTTTTAGACAGCCTGAAGATGTATGTGTTCTTTTATTAATAAGTTCCTGAATTCTCCTGTGCAATAATGTGGTATTTTTGCTGTTGTGTCGTTATTTTTAATTTCTGTGCAGATCTGATCAAGCCATGCTTCTTTTGCCTCTTTCATAATGTTCTGACTTTTCTGTGATTTTCTTCATACTTGGCAAAGGAGAACCAATAAATTAACAAAAACAAATCCTAATAAGATGGAAGCAGTATTTCAAACAACATCTCAACATCCCATCAGATGTCACAAGACTTCGATAAACCTACAGAGATGCCACCGAAGAACTAGATCAAGACATACTAAAAGAAGAAATTTTAGAAGCCACCAGATTAGCCCCATTGAACAAATCAGCGGGACAAGATGAAATACCAAATGAACTAATTAAAGCAGCAAGAGAAGTAGGAGCAGCATGGCTTCATAGACTATTCAACCATGTTTGAGTAGAACAGCGGACACCATAAGACTGGGGAAACGCCATAATTATCCCAATTTGGAAAAACAAAGGCAGCAAAAGAGATTGCACACAATACAGAGGCATTTCACTGTTGAGTCTGTGATATATTAGATTTTCACAAAACGTAACATCACGATTAAATATTTCCAGGACGACAAAAATTAGCGTTCACCGCAACCAAAATTTTTGTTCCACAATTGTACGATCCAAGATTTAATACACTCGTTGGGAATGAAAAACATTAACCAGGAAAGACACGTATAAATAGCAGTGAACGACCGGAACACAGCCTGTTTTTCACCAACCCACACACACACGAGGCAGGAGAGATTCAATGAGCAAGGGAGTGATAGTCTCTTCAAAATCAACTTAGCAAAGATAATTTAGTATAAGTTAGATAGATGAAGACAAACATCAGCCCACGACATCGCATTGGAAGAATCTGAAACCTGTCGCTGAAGTGTTGGAAGTCGTCCTGTTTGGATGAGGTGAATATAATTTATTTTAAATCTTAGATACGTTGTGAGTTCAGTTTCCCAGAAGAAGTTGGTTAGTTGACTTGTGAACACGTGTGGTGAATTCTTAAGAAGGTAATTATAATTAATTTTTATAGTTTATAGATAAACTATTCATTAAGAATACCCATAGTGAATTTTATTTTCTCCCAAAGTAAACAACGGATTTAATGTATAAGCAGTAATCCAAGTTGTACATTTATTTCTTAAGCAACTCAATCTACAATGATTGGAATGGTGAGTTCTTAAAGACTTTAATCTAGTACAAACTAAATAATATTATACTCAGTTATCATAGTCATAAGATAAACTGTACATTTGGAGAAAACTACAGTGTTATTTTCTCCCAGCTAAGCAACTTAGTTAATGTATAAACATTAGACACATGTTGTAAACTTTATTTCTTAAGCATGAAAACTCAATCTACAATTAGAGTGGTGACTTAAGGAAACTCAGAATTCTTAGTACAGTGGTAAGGACATAATGTATATGTGCCCATTGTTAAGATTAAAAACTAGTTTACATGTGCCAGCACTAATAGAGAATGTAGTGGAATGTGTATAGTCAAGTAGATTGAGCACATTAGTCAGTAGATTTACTTTTTGACATGAGCACATGGACAAACACATAGTTTTATGATAATTCATGAACACATGAGAATCAAAAATAGATTATACAGGTATCATAATTTTGTATGTTGAGTTCAGGCACCCATGCAGTGAGTCAAATGTATTTTCAATGTTGTAAACATATGGAATTAATGTTTGTGCCACACCATAAGAATACTTAGTCAACCGGCATGTTAGAATGGTTGAGATTCATAATGCCTGAATATGGATTGAGTATATCACATAAATTGTATGTATTTTATGAGAGCATGTCTGTGAGGATTCATGTGTGATTTCATCATTGTTAAACAGATGTGAATGTATCATTTGATAAAACCCATCAGCATGCCTGACTAAATATCTAGGAAATAGTATCAGTAAGTTGAAGGATGAGATTCCCTTGTAATGTCATTCTTGGTGAATCTGTGAATGTATTCTGTGTAAAGCACCTACCTAGGCCTGATGTCATTCCTACAGATGTGATGTGTATGATGAGTGATTGTGAAAGGAGATATTTCATTGTGATATCAATGATGGTAGCCATTTTAAGTTATCATTGGGAAATCACCCACCTTACATGACAGTATGAAGGATGTGTGATGAATGATTCCTGTATGATCACCCATACCAATATGAATGTGTCTATAGACTGAGTGAAATGATCATCCATACATATGAATGATGTTTGAGAGAGTGAATTGAACCCACATGCAAAGATGGATATGTTGACTGATGCATGAGGAGTGAGTGAGTGAAGTTACAGGCTGAGAGAGAGGGAGTATAATCCAACAGTCAATCTCAGGATAGCCGGCAAATTTGATGTGGAATGCCATGACTATCACCAGAAACTAGTTCGGCGTAACCCATAAACTAAATAATAATTTAGTACACTCCGGCGCATAACACCACTATGTATAAAATATCATTCATGTTCCTATCATCTAGTTCTGTGCGCTAAGCACGACACAACCAATATCATACATTACGCATATTACAGCATCGGTGTGTGTAATTTAAGCATACTTCCACTTTGTATTTCATGTCACTACTAGTAACACATATGGTCTAGTTTAATGACATTAATGTAATACAATGATGATGATGATGACTGTAATGTAATGAAAATTAATGTAATACAATGATGATGATGATGATGATGACTGTAATATAATGAAAATAATGATGATGTAAGGATTTCTAATGTCATAAGCATGATAATAATGATAATGATTGTAATTACAATGATTATAAAAACCATGATGATGATGATGATGATAATAAATATTACATCCATGAGAATGGAAGAAATCTTCTCACTTGCAGCATTTAATGAAGAAGAATGCACTTGAAGGCTATACAAGAATAATACCATAATGTACTTATCTTGTTTATAAGCAAATACTCATTGAAATGGGAACAGATTTGGAAAAGCCCTTAATGTATGAGACCCTTTTTCTTGAATAGAAAAAGATGAATAAGAGAATTAACTAGGAACAGAATGGGATAGGAGACATAGTTGTAAATTCCAAATCAATCAAGGTATGACTTAACCGGTAGACCTGAGGACAGGCATAGGTGAAGATGAAACTGCACATCTGCTAGTTAAAACCTTGAACCCCTGATAGTGGAAGACTGGAGTGAGAGCAAACAACTATGTTGGTGATAACTAAATGAGAACACCATGACTATCTTTCTTCTATGTTTATTTTCTCTAAGAACAAGATTCATTCTATTGTTTTCACTTGTTGTGTTCTTGGCTTTTACATTTCATTTCTAATGTCATAATTATGATATAATTAGAATTATGTGATGCTAAGATTGCAGGTAGTGGTCATTATCCAGACCTGACTTTGTGAATGCAGGACTTTGTGAAAGTAGTTGTAGCAGCTTGACTGAATGCAGTAGCCACTTAACTGAGTGAGGCAGCTGAGATAGTGAAGCCAAATACTATTCCACAGCAACTTCCTGCCAATTTTCACCACTTTTCCAGGACAGGTATCACATATCTTTGTAGCCAGGTATAGGTGAACACCAGTGAGCCAAATTTAAAATCACCGGGGGAAAACAATAAGAACACTCAATATTCTACAATGACTGTTACCGAGATCCCATAACTGGATGGTAAATCAACCAGGGTGTACCCAGTTCTTTCCACAGATTAGAATTAGGCCAACAGAAGAGGCCCAATAATCATAAGTTAAATGGGTTGTAACACTGAGGACAATGTATGATACAGTGGCACAGTCATGAGATGGATACTTAATTAAGAGATTAATATAACCAGAATTGTAATTGAACTGTAATGTTGTTGTATGTTATTACATGTATAATCAATAGTTCCATTTAGTTATAATAAATGATAAAAATTACAGGTTATTGTCTTTTATTTTTTGAGAGTTCTCTTGTCATACTAAAATTGTTGTAAGCAATTACCCTAGATTAATTATTTAGTTGGTAGAGGAGAGGCAAGGAACCACCCCTAAGGACATTTGGGATACTCAGTAAACATTTCATTGTTTTCCTGAAGGTATTCCTTGGTTCTCCAAAACTCTATTTAATGGTCTCAAATCATTGAGCCAGTAACAGCCAAATTAATTTTAACGGGCAGGATCACATTGAGAAAGAGGAACTCTGGATCCTTTATCTCTGTGGCGTTGAGCCATCAACTATTTATCCGACAGAGTCATACTGGGAAAATATTTTGCAAACATTTTGAGAAAGGATTACGAACTACTCTAGAACCCCAGCTAAGCGAAACACAACTCGGATTTAGGAAAAAACAAAGGATGTACAGATACCATTTTTGCTCTTAGACAACTTATAGAAAAATCAATCGAATTCAATGAAACACTCTACTTAGCCTTTGTCGACCAAGAAAAGGCATTTGATAGAGTAGACAGAAACAGGCTGTGAGAAATCCTTAAACAATATGGTGTGAGTACACATCTAACAAACCTACTTATAAGCTTATATAACAACAGTGAATGCACAATGAGAGCAACTAGAGGACACTCAGAACCCTTCACCATAAGATCTGGAGTACGACAAGGTTGTGTACTGTCCCCTCTCTTGTTCATAACATATATAGACAACATATGTAAAGAAACCAGCCAAACAGAGACCGCAAAAATACCGCATGACGAGAACACAGAAGAAGAACCATCTGCATATCTAACCATTAGAGAACTCTTGTTTGCGGATGACCAAGCACTAATAGCAAAATCAGAAGCTGAATTACAAGACCACATGAATAGTCTAAACGAAATGTATAGGGAACATAACATGAAAATTAGCACAAGCAAAACAGAGGTAGTGACTGTAACTAAAGAAGAAATAACAACAACAATTCACCCAAACGAATATCCCTTGAAACAAGTACAGAGTTTCAAGTACCTAGGAAGTATAATATCATCAAATGGCAGATTAGAAAGCGAGATCGAAAATAGATGTAATAAGGCAAACCAACTCATTGGACAAATGGCACAAATACTAAAGAACAAACATGTATCAATAACTACTAAGAAAGCACTTTACAACACAATCTTCCTACCAACTCTATGCTACCAATGCCAAACCTGGACAATGACAGAAAAAAAAGAGAAAAGAAAAATCACAACAGAAATGAGATTCCTGAGAAGAATACTCAAAGTATCAAGAAGAGATAAGATCAGAAATGAAAAAATCAGGACTAATGTGGGGGCTATAGCAGCACTAGATTTTATTAGAAAGCAGCAAGTCAAATGGTTTGGCCATGCAAGTAGGTTACCAGTCAACAGCATACCACAACAAGCAATGATGTACAGACCAGATGGAAACAGAGGAAGAGGCCGACCACATAAACGTTGAAGGAATAGCTGAGTCCAAGGGAATATCGATACATGAAGCCCATAATCGGGCACTCTCACGATGTTTATACTTCACCTCGACACCGCAAGATACAAGAGGAACATGATGAGATGAGATGAGATTTTTGTTGTGTCTTCTTGTTTCAGTTAGTTGTAAAATTTCGTCAGTCATCCATACCCACTTTCTTTAATTTTGGAATTGTTATTTCTGCATCCAAACTGATTGTATTCTTCAACATCTCCAATTGATCGTCGACATCTTGAAATATGATATGTACATCATATCTGCTCTTTACTTCTATGTTGAAATTGTCTGTATTTCCCTGTAATTTTTCAATGTACGTAGATCATATTTAATGTTTCGTGTTTTATACTTGACTTTCTTTACCCTTAATATGCATATAATAAGTCTGTCATCATTGAAGCGATTGCAGCGTTTTACGATTGTTAACGCATTTCGAAACTTTCTGCCAATCAGAATGTAAGCGATCTGGTTTCTAATCTTGCTGTCAGGACTCCTCCATGTCCTTAATCTTCTAGGATGTTCTTTAAACCAGGTGTTTCCTACAATAATTTTCTGTTCTTTTGCCCATTTTACAAGTCTGTATACTCTTTCATTTTAGCTCTCTCAAACTATGGTTGCCTACTGTGCATCCATCGCCTTGCTTTCCTACCTTTCCATTGAAGTCGCCCATTATGATATTTATTTCAGATTTTTTACACTTCTTCAAAGCAGACTCCATGTCGTTATAAAATTCCTCTATACTATCTTTACTGCATTCTTCTGTTGGGGAATATATTTGACAGACGTTTATGTTAACAGGTCTGCCGATTAATTTTACCAATAGTACCCTGTCTGAAACAGCCCAATATCGTTGAACAGATTTTGATTTTTGCCTATCCAAGATAATTGCTACACCTCTTTGCCGTTCTTCTCCCTCAGAATAAATTATCTTAAAATCCTCCCATGTCTTAATCCTTGCCCCTTTTCATCTCGCCCCGCACATCCCCAATATATTAATTTTCTCTCTTTCCATTTCTTGTTTAATGTTATCTAATTATCCGTCGTCGCTTAACGTCCAAACATTCCATATTGCTAATTTCAGTGCCCCTGTCCTTTTTCTAGTGTTGATCTGTAATTAGGCGAATCATGATAAACTAGGCAACTTTAAAGAAGGTAGTTTGTCCTTGCTTTCCTTCCTGGCAGTGACCTTACTGGTCTGTGACCGTAGCCAATGTCTCATGTAATAATACTTAGTTGTTAATATTTGTCGTTGAACAATCATAAACATGGTGATTACAATAGCTACAGCCGTATAAGCACGGGCATTTTACAGTGTATATTATTACTGTTATTGTAATTATTTGTCATTAACATGTGGGAGTTTCTGTGGCAGAGTGGTTACCGCGTCAGCCTCGCGCTCCGAAGGTTGTGGGGTTGATTACGGGATTCCACATTCGGCGGTCACGAGTGCAATGTTCTCGGAGACTCCGGAGGGTCGTTACTGGAGCTACGGAGTTCGTGCTTTGTGCGATGCTTTCGGTAGACCGCCCTACGGGAGGAGACCGAGTGATATGGGGAAAACCCGATTCAATAAGACGATCGTCTTTCCTTTTAAATCCTTTTAATCAGTTTATCATCATCATGAAGTGCCTGTTTTGCCGAACCTCGCTGGCATCATATCCCCCCTGGAAAGACACTTGATCTTTCGCTAGTTCTCCTGCCTCATTTATTAGTCAGGCTGACAGTGTTCTTAATGCCCAGTGTCCAGAGTTGCCTCTTCTTTCAGGCGCCATGCCTTCCATAGTAAAGTAAAGAAAGGAAAACAAAGAATAATAAAATAAAGAGGAAAAAGTAAGGTAAAGAAAGTACAGTAAAGAAAGCAAAATAAAGAAAGTAAAGTAAAGACAATAAAGAGACGGTAAAAAGCAAACTAAAGAAAAGAAAGTACAGTAAAGAAAATAAAGATATGAAATAAAGTGACGAAAAATAAATTAAAGAAAAGAAAGAAAGAAACATAAGGTAAAGTAAGACAGTAAACCTCTTCTTCTTCTGCGTCATCTGGAGTGTTTTTTAGACGTAATTGCGGTGTGTCTAAGATAGGCACCCTTGGACCCAGACCTTGAGGCCAACACATACGACTTTAGCGTGCATTTTTTATTCAGGTTTGCATTCCTGGGGGACTCTCACTGTTTTGGTGCCGTCCACATCCCAGCTGGTCTAGTTAGAAGGGTCGAAGACTTCACGGTCAGCCCTCAAGGGAAGACAGGAGCAGTCCATGGTATTTTCAGCCATCCTGGGAGGCTTCCATAATTGCAGAGAAGACACATAGCGATCTGATGCTGGGCTCACCACAGGAATCGCCACGTCCTGCACATGGCTCCTTTGATTTCTCACTTCCATGTATTGGGCATTTCGTGCGCCACAGGCCGCTCCTGAAAAGACTAGGAACGGTCAGTCTGCAAACGACTTCCACTCAGTGAGCTTACGGTTCTGACGTGAACGAACGCTGCGCCCGGAAAACTAGATCGTCAGAGCTGTTCTGGCCGGAAAACTAGATAGTCAGAGCTGTTCCGGGCACGAGGGACATTTCACTCAGACGTTTTTGCGTTGTGCCAATTTATCTGCACCCTTAGGCCGGCACATCTGACTTCTGCGGGATTTTTTTTTTATCAGGTTGGCCTTCCTGGAGGTTTCGAAGGACATTCTGTTATGGTGTCGTCCATATCTCTGCTGGTCAAGTTAGAAGGGCCAAGGACTTTACAGTCAGCCGTCAATGGAAGGCAGGGACAGTCCATGGGCATTTTCCGCCACCCAAGAAGGCTTCCATAATTGCAGAGCCGACACATAGTGCTCTGAGACTGGGCTCACCCAAGAAATCGCCACGTCCTGCTCATGGCTGCTTTAATTCCTCACTTCCATGTATTGGGTGTTTCGTTCGTCACTGGCCTCTCCCCGGACAGACCAGGAACGGTCAGTCTGCAGCCGACATCCACTCTGCAGTTTTTCACTTCAGACTTCCACGCAAAGGATTCGCTAGCTAAGCGTTCCATTTCGTGTAAAAGAGACGTTTTTCCACCTTTACGCTCACTCAGTGAGCTCTAGTACATTCTTATTCTTCTTTCGTTGGCTTGAAATATGTCTATAACAGCAATGTTGTCTCTTGTATGAATTAAACTGTCTTTTTTAGTTCACTCAGCGGTCCATAGAGTTTATCTGTCACTATCGTCTCTCTAGGCCAGAATGTTTGCCTGGACATGTTGTAATTTTTGCAGTCTTGGAGTATGTGCTCTGCTGTCTGCGACGCCATTCCACGTGTGTACATGGCTGATTCACCAATCTTGAATTTTGTATACATGCATGCGGTCGCAGATGTAGTTTCGTTATCTATTGTGTCCTGTTCTGAGACGCAGAATAATGACTTGTTCTGCTTTGTCCATAATGTGGTAGTCGTCTTGAGCAGGTTTTGGTGGCTTTCTTACTGATTTGATCATTCTTTTCTTTTGGTGGTATGTAACGGGCACATCAGGTTGTTTTTCTTTTGCTCATTCCTTAGCTAATCGATCAGCTCTGTCGTTTCCAGGTATTCCACAGTGGGATGGTATCCACTGTATGGTGACCTTATGCTGACTACTAAGTTCAGAATGTGGTGTCCTTAGTACTGGCAATTTTCCAGACAGGAGCGCCTCGAGTACTGATTTTGCATTTGTCAATAGTACCACAGGTTGTGCACCATGGCTGGTATTTAGTAATTTCTCTAATGCTATCTCAATGCCTCAATGTCAGCATCATAGTTATGGCAGTACTTTCCTGCTGGTACTCTGACCGTGTCCCTAGTATTATTTGGGTATTCCATGTACACTCCCGCTCCTCAATTTCGAACACTCTGATCCAGAGGTCCTGTGGGTATTCGTCATCAAGGAAGCTGAGAGTGGCTGTTCTGCGCTGAAAAACTGTCCTGTTCTTCCTTGTCAAATATTCCTCTCATTTTTGTCTGCATTTGTAGTGATAGTCTATGTTCATCCTTCCACGGAGTTCGCTCTGGTATAGTTTACAGGGGGATACCAACTGTGGGCAGATCTGTGGTTTCTCTGCAGATTCGTTTAGCCTGGTGGATAAAACTGCTTCTTTTCAACCGCCCCATAGCTAAGTTTTCAAATCTGTTCTTCATAGGGTGGCCTGGCAAGCTGAGTAACTTTTCTGCTTGTATTAGCGTTTTCGTATCTCTGCGCTCTCTCGATGCTTGTGTCCTCCCTCATCTTCTCCATCTCCACTATAGTGGTTGATCTCATTCCTCCTGTGGTGACTCTAAGTGCTTGATTTTGCACCTTGCTCTAGTACAGATTTGCATCGTATCCACTACGCGCGATTGGGACGCTTTTCCACCTTTAGTAACGCTCACGAGGTAGGCTAGATATGCCGCCGGCTCAGCACCTTACCTCCACGCAGCAGAGAGTGAGTAGCGGCCAGGTTCTCTCATCCGGGGATCCCTCTTATCCCTCGGATGAGAGCCTTCGAACAAGCATCTGGACCAAACATGTAGCAGGCTTAGCATCTCACCACCACTCTGCAGTTGGTGAGTATCGGTCCGGCTCTCACATCCGGGGGATGTTGACTTAGAGGCGTTCAGTCATATCCCTCAGCGGAGAGCCTTAGAGTATGTGACTGGACCAAGAATTAGTGGCATCGTACGCCTGATGCGGTCGTTGACTGCCTATCCTCAGTCTACCTGCAGAGCAGCAGGTTATGTCTCTCTTGGTCTGGTCCCTATCCCAAGACCTGTCCGACATGTAGTTGTGCTTCCGTCGGCAGAGCTCTTGACGTCATTGGGGCACGCAAGCCCCTCTACCACGACAAGGTGGAGACACGTCAGAGGGGAGACAGTAAACGAGAGAAAGTAAAGAAAAGAAAGGAAAGTGATGTAAAGAAAGTGAAGACACGAAAGTAAAGTAAAGAAAATACAGTAAAGTAGTGAAAAATAAGAAAATAAGACAGTACATTACATAAAAGATAGTAAAGAAAAGAAAGTAAATTAAACTAAATTAAAAAAAAAGAAAAGTGTAGAAAGTAAAGAATGGAAAATAAATTAAAGAAACGAAAGTACAGTAAATAAAGTACATAAAAGCAAGTAAGAAAATAAAGTAAAGAAAGCAAAGTAAAGTAAAGAAAAGAAAATAAGAAATTAGAGTAAAGACCAGAAGACAACGTAAAGCTAGTATAATAAAGAAAAGAAAGAAACATAAATAAAGTAAAGTAAATACATTGAAGTAACGAAAATAAAATAAAGAAATTAAAGAAACGTTTAACAAAGTAAATTAAATTAAAAGAAAGTACAATAAAGAAAGAAAAAGAAAATTCATTAATTCTTTCATTCAGTAGCATGTCCTTTGCAGAATCTCGCTCCCATAACAACATTCCGGAAAACCTCTCGATCATAAGCAAGATGTCCCGCGTCCGATACACCCATCTGGAGATCACCCGCCACATCCTGCACCCATCTTCTCTTTGGCCTTCCTCTTCCTCTCTTCCCAGGCATATACTCCTCCATTATTGTTCTCTCCAAACTTTCTTGACGTTTCATGTGACCAAAATATTTCAACTTTCTTTGTTTTATCGTTCTTAATAGCCAACCTTCTTCAATATTCAGCTCTTGAAGTATTGATGCATTTGTACTTTTCTTTACCCAAGATATTCTTAGAACTCGTCAATAACATTTATATTCAAAGGCATTTTTGTAATGGGAAAGATGCATGCTCTTAAAAATCTAAATTATGTAGTTCTGTCTGTCCCATTCCATAATTTATTCAGTTGTTTTAGCCTTTGAAGAGCAATTGATAGTCGTCGTTTAATTTCCTTCATTGTGTCACGTTGTTGGTATTCAATGACTCAAGATATTCAAAATTTTCCACTACCTCCAATTTTCCCTCATTAACATATACGTCTGTCTCCATAGTGGTTTTATCTGTATGCATTATCTTTGTTTTTGCAATGTTTAGATACAAGTTGTGATTTTCACTATTCAATTGGGTTGGGGCTATTAGGTTTTCTATAGCAGTCTGTGTTGTGGATAGCAATACTGTATCATCAGCATACCGAATCTCTGGTATATCAAGACCACCGATATTTAGGGCATCATATAGCTCCCTATTTATATCATCTCTTACATTTCTCATTATATTTTCGGCGTACATGTTAAACAAATAGGGGGACAGCACACATCCTTGACGGACTCCTTGCTTGATGTCAAACCAATCTGATGTCTCACCATCTATTCTAACCGCTGCTTGTTGGTCTAGATCAGTGGTTCCCAAGATTTTCAAGCAGGGGGCCATATCTACTATTTTCGGTACTTAAGCGGGCCACAACGTTATAAAATTATAAAAGTCGTGCAATATCATTATTACCTTTCTTAACTTTGGTCAACAAAATTCTAAATCTTTAAAGGTAGCCAGTGTCAGTACTACACTGCGATCATTTTTGTTTTTGGTTTACAATCAAAATTTCATTTAAGAATAAATTTTCGAGAACCGCTATTAATGTAATTAATTTACAATTGTAATTGTTCTTCATGACCAGTAACTTAAGTTTAGAAGCCAGTTTACCAATGTCTGGGCACAAATCTGTCAGTGCCCAAAGTCATAAGCGCAGCTAGGTTACTGTCGGTGAGTCTGGAACGTTGCTTGTTTTTATTTTTAGTTTTATAACGGTCATTGTAAGTCGAACCAAAACGACAAATGTATCTCTGGGCGAATGAACGCAAGTGTTCAAATTGTTCGACAGGCAATAGTCACCAGAATTAAACATTATGATTAGCTGAAGGTGAAGCAGGCAGCTCCAGAAATTTACATCTCCGTGCAGAATTGCATTTCAAATAAATTACTTCGTGCTGAAGAATTTCCTGTAATTGACAGAGGTTGGCAATAGGAAATACGAACGGATTTATGAAGAGGGCGACATTATCCTTCTCTGTTGTGAACTCTGGAAGTCTCGACTGAAAGATATCCAGAAGACTTTCAAATTTTACTTTGTACTGTAACAAGTCAAATTTCTTTTACACCACAAGTTGGAAACACCTCTAAAGTCCCTTTAGTCAGCCGTCCGATAAACAGTCGTAGTCTCATCTTAAATGAAGAAATGTCATCGCACACATTTGTGAATAGTTTTTCCCCCCAGGATCTTCGCATTTAAAGAGTTTAAATGAGAAGTGATGTCCACCAAAAATACCAGGTCAATAAACCAGTCATCGTTCAGCAGACATTCCCGTTCTGTAGGCAATGCATTTCTTTTTCCAGACAGAAACAGAAAGACATTATTTTTCAGTGCCCAGAAACGTGACAGAAATTTCCCTTTAGATAGCCATCTGGCATCACAGTGTAACAGTAGCTCACCGTATTGCTGTTCAGGTCTGACAGAAACTATTTGAACTAACGCCTGTTCAGCGCCTTTCTTCGAATTTTGCTCACACATCTCACGGCAACATTCATGACATGTTTCTAGTTTCACACAGAGCTTCTTAGTGAATGATACAATGATATTTTAATATAGTGAGGCCAAGAAACTGTTTCAATAATGCTAGACATCCAGACTTTTTGCACGTCAAATCAGGAGCACCCTCGGTGCATGCACTGTCCAATTTGATCCATTCAAATTTGTTTTTCTCTACACACAGCATCAGAGTTTCAAACAGATCAGTCCCTTTGGTAGTTGCATGCATTGATTCAAGTCCTAGAAGTTCTTAAATGACTTAAAAATTATCGTATTTTGTTCCAAAAAAAACTGCGACCTGAGCTGCGACCTCACGTGCCACTTTCTTACAACTGGCGGGCCACATGTCGCCCGCGAGCCTTGGTTTGGGAACCTCTGGTCTAGATAGAGCATTCTTATGAGTTGTATTACATGTGGTGGAAAGCCCATATTCCTCATGATTTCCCAAAGTTTCTGATGTTGTACACAGTCAAATGCCTTTGAATAATCCATAAAACACGAGAATAGGTTTACATTAAATTCTCTGCACTTCTCTATTATTAAAAAGAAAATAAAGAAAGTAAATGGCCCTTTTCGGCACGTTGAGGCCAACTTGGTATATGATGCTGCCTATAAATTATCACGGCCAAATGGCAATCCTTGGATAACAACAAATAGCAACCTAAAAGTTTTGAAAGATTCTAAGTCCCTTTTTCTTCTTCAGCGTTCCGAGCCATTGAGGTTTTTTGCTGCGGATACAATCCGTCTCCATTCGTCTCTCTGGTTGACCTTCTCTTGCCAGTCGTTGATTTCAAGTTCTAAGTCCCGCGGTTTATTATTTAATAATACGAATAAACTAGAGAAATTTGTGACAACTGGCAAGATTAAGGGAGAAATAACAAAGAAAGGCAGAGATGTAAATACCTCAAAGGGATGACCACATAGCGTAATCGAGACAAAAACAAGGAGCTGATCCTTGACTCTGATGGTGTAAGATGGGGGAACATGACAACCCACGATTATCGGGAAGTGGCATGATGATGACGATGATGATGATGATGATGATGATGATAATGGTGGTGGTGGTGGTGATGATGATGGCACACAGACAACTTATCGCAAACATTACGAAGAGACAGTCGTCATTTTTGGCTACATATTGAAAATGCAAAAACTAGAGCACATTTTGACAACTGGGATGATCTGCGGAAAAAATAGACGGTAGGAGACAGCCAGAGAAAACTATTATAATCTTGTGTCATTGTCATGGGTAGGATGAGTGCGAAGACTCGAACTAATACATGCCGGTCGAGATCGCAAGATGTGGGGAAGCATGATGGCCCAAGCCAGTCGACAAGGCACTTGGTGATGATGATGATGAAAAGGAATCGATATATATATCGATATATATATATATATATATATATATATATATATATATATATATATATATATATATATATATATATATATATATATATATATATGATTGATTGATTGATTGATTTAAGATCTGACATCACAGCATTCGGGGTATTCCCATAAGCGCTCCGTCCCTATCCCCAGCAACCAGCAAGAGTTCCGACACCGATAGTACCAGTAGCGATCTGCTTATGTGTCCGTCTCGCCTTTCCTCTGAGCGTCGAGCGTCTGCCAGATCCCCTCGTCACTCCGCGCTGTCTAATTCTTGCCAGACCATGGTGATCCATTTGCTCCTCCGAGGTGTACACTGCTCCCACAAGGCCGCAACCACGTCTGCCTTGTCATGCATCAATACTCCACCAAGTTTTGCAGAGCCAGCCAATCTGTCCGCCTGTTCATTCCCCAGCACACCGGCATGCCCCGGAGAAAAGATCCAGGCGTAGCTTGCCACCCGTGACCTCTGAAGCGAAGCAAGCCACTCTGCCCGAAACTTGCTTGTCCTCACCTTCCTCAGCATATATATATATATATATATATATATATATATATATATATATATATATATATATATATATATATATATATATATATATGTGTGTGTGTGTGTGTGTGTGTGTGTGTGTGTGTGTGTGTACGAGAGGTTTCAAATGAAAACTTTAACTGATTGTCTCTATCTCTGGATTGTGTGTGTGTGTGTGTGTGAGAGAGAGAGAGAGAGAGAGAGAGAGAGAGAGAGAGAGAGAGAGAGAGAGAGAGAGAGAGAGAGAATATGTTCTGAAAAAGTAAAGAACAAATGCATCATTTGTTGATGTAGTCACCACTGCTTTCAATGCATGTGCCCCAGTGCCGATAAAATGCTTGGATTCCTGTAGAAAAAATTATCTGGGGTCGCTACTCGGTGTGCCTGGCCTGGTCGTGATCATTCCGTCAAACAAGTCACGCCGTTTTGAAACTTCCTACTCTACTCATACACTTGCTGGACTGACAGCACCATACTAGCCCTTCATTCGCCGATGAATTGCTAAAGGTTTCACCTCTTCACTGATCCCCCCAACCCCCGAAAAAAATAACGGATAACAGAACGCTGTTCCTCTTTGGTGCACGTCACAAGTGGGCGTAGCTATATTTAAACGGTCCTTATGACATCACCGTGTCGCGTCTGCATCGTGATGTCACGTGTTTAACACTCTTGACATCCTTACCAACAATATTGACAGGTTACAAGACAATGGCATGGTTATGGTAATTTCTAACACGCTTTTAATGTGTTCATGTGAAGCCTTGTGTATGCTTGTGCGTGTCTTTTCGTGTTATTCTTGTTGTTGTTGTTTTTGTTGTTGTTGTTGCGATATCACACCGGCGATCTTTACTTCCCACAATATGTCCTGGCACACATTTTAGGCCTGGTTGACCTGGCAGCCTGGGTCAATGTGAAAAGAAAACAAGGACTGGAACACGGGATCACTGGAGCAGCAGGCGCTAGCAGGGAAACCTTGAATTACAGCACTGTAAGATAATAATAATAATAATAATACACAAATGTTGTTTCAGTCTTGGATGATTACATTGTACAATAAAGTATATCAGACAGCAATATTTGTATTGTAATATGTTCGTAACAAATGAAAACTGTAAACTGATTAGAGAAATTAAACGTAGACAGTCAATATTGTTTGGTCACGTTATGAGAAGATATAAACTGGAGAACTTAATGATAACTGGCAAGATCGAGGGGAAGAGAACAAGGGGAATGTAGAGAAGTAAATACCTGGATGGCTTGACCACATGGCATGGTCGAGACAAGAACGCAGAGATTATCCACAACTCTGTTGATCGAGTGACATGGCGAAATATGACCGCCACGCATATCGGCATGACACATGATGGATGAATGCTCGTAGTAAAGGGAAAGACGGTAAAGAGAACGTTTATACTTTGTATGCCGCATTAGGTAAATGATGCTAGACCCGTATGTTTATAGATCAACCGACACTCCGCGGGTGATGTCAACACTTCGTCTTTCCCCATACATTTTTCCAAATATCACGAAGTCTTATTTTTTTCCTCATAACGCGCCCACAAATATGTACTATCTTTGTCTCATTTCACTAATTAATTTACGGTTTTAATTTGTTTCCTTTACTATCCCTTTTTATGTCCGCCCATGGCATTCTGTATGTTCGTCACACCTATACTGTTCAAAAATAGAAACGCAACATTTTTCGTGTTATTTTTATAAAAAGATATTCGCTGATTGGATATCAGTCAACCTATCGACTGTGTCCATCTGGTCATTAACCTCTTGTGGTTACCTGAATTGTACTCAACTCATGATTAGTGAGGTCATGAAAGAGGTCAAAGTCAAAACAACATTTTTGACAATAACTCGTGACAGGTTCATGATAATCCCATGAAACTTACTGAATACAAACCTCTCTGACTATATTATTTAATGCTTATAAAAGATTGACGCTATTCGAATAAATTCAGTCGAAAATTCAATGCGCAAGTATGACTCATCTCACTACAGAACAACGAATCATCATCATTGGACATTTACTAGGCTGGACAGTTGTAGCATAACGCTAACGGTACGGGGTGTCAGGCATTGGTAGCACCTTTGGTAAGGATGGCTCTCATGTCCTTTCAGGACCCATCCCCCACTGGTCCAAGTCTGACACCCAGCTCGTGCCTGTGGCTCCTAGTAGCTGTCAGCATGCGACAGCGGCCACCCCCGGGCAACAGCTGTGAGAGGCTGGCTAAACCAGGCATGGGTATCCGATTTGGTGTCAAACCAAGAGGTAAACTAGGGTATGCCTACCCAGCATGTGAAGACAGGATTCGGCAGACTGCGCGGAAGAAATCATTCCTGATTCAACGGGCAAGACGGCGTTTACCTGCAAAGCGTTGTGGAACGTAATGAGCACGGCAAGGCACGTAGAGCGCCCTGGTCATCCACTGCACCTGTATTCGTCTCCAATCGTCTCGACTTGTCTTGCCACTGGACTCAGATGGACTCAGGCGAGAGAGTGAGGTCGACGAATTGCGCAACTCTTCCTCACTTTAATCCAAGTCATCGCGCAAGTCATTCTTCATCCAACGTCACTTATCACCTTCAAGCCCTGTGGCGATGGGCGAGCGGCAAAGCGGCAGGCGTGGGTACGCTGGCAGCCGTAGTCGCAGACCTGCACACAGGCGGCTCAGGCCATATGGTCGTCTTCTACTGACCGGAGCAGCAGTGGGATTCGGCAGCCCCCTGAGCGACTGAGCAGCCCTCTATAGGAACACACTGCTCACCTCCATAGCATGAGGAAGGGGCTAGAAAAGGTGCCCTAAACATTGTCTGCTTCATCACTACCTAACCAGCTAGCCGCGGTTGGTGGGTACCCTAACTGCGGTCGACATACAAAGAAAGATAAAACAAGCAAAGCTAAAAGAGTAAACCATATTCCCTTAACAATTGGAACTTGGAATGTACGCACCCTACTTGACAGAGACGGCGCGTCGGGTCCAGAGAGACGAACAGCACTGATTGGGAGAGAGCTGGGCAGGTACAACATCGACATTGCAGCCTTGAGCGAGACACGACTTGCAGAAGAAGGCCAAATCTGTGAAATTGGTGCCGGCTACACATTTTTCTGGAGTGGAAGGAAAAGCGAGGAAAGACGCCAATCCGGTGTGGGATTTGCCATTAAGTCGGCCCTGGTCGGCAAATTAGCTGGATTTCCAAAGGCTATAAACGACAGGCTCATGACCATGAAGTTGCCTCTGCTGAATGGAAGGAAGCACGCAACCATTGTGAGTGTCTACGCACCAACTATGACAAACGAAGATGATGTCAAGAACAAGTTCTATGAGGACCTGCACAATGTATTAACATCTGTTCCCAAAGGAGACAAACTTATACTCCTTGGGGATTTCAATGCCAGAGTAGGCACGGACACCACCTCTTGGAGTGGCATTATTGGAAAGCATGGAGTCGGAAATTGTAACAGCAATGGACTCCGCCTCCTTCAGACATGTGCCGAACATGATCTCCTGATTACGAACACAATTTTCCGTCTCCCCATGAGAAATAGGACATCGTGGATGCACCCTCGCTCGAAACACTGGCACCTCATTGACTATGTCATCGTCAGGAGGAGTGACAGACAAGACGTTCGAGTGACAAAATCCATGTGTGGTGCCGAATGTTGGACAGACCATCGTCTCATTGTCTCGAAAATGAACATCCACATCAGGCCACCACGGCGTCCTCAAGGGGCGAAAATGCAAACAAAGCTAAATGTCACCCGCCTAAACAGCAAGAAAATGCAGCAGTCGTTTGAAAATATGCTGGAAGACCGCCTCAAGCCCAATGCTGAAGCTAAACAGGATACAGAAACAGAATGGAGAGCCCTAAAGGACACAATTTACAACACTGCTATGGAAATCCTGGGTCCAGCCCCCCGAAAGCATAAAGACTGGTTTGATGAAAATTCCGAAGACATCAATCAATTGCTGGCCGAGAAACATCTTCTCCTCAAGGCACATTTGAATGACCCAAAGTCAACATCTAAAAAAGATGCTTTCAAGAACATTCAGAGAGTAGTGCAGCAGAAACTTCGGCACATGCGGGACTCCTGGCTGAGCAGCAAAGCTGATGAAATTCAGGGCTTTGCTGACAGACATGATATGAAAAACTTCTACGACTCACTGAAAGCGGTCTATGGTCCTTCATCACCAGGCATAGTTCCCCTCCTCAGTGCAGACGGGGGAACATTGGTCACTGATAAGAAAGAAATCCTCCAACGCTGGGCAGAGCATTTCAGCAAAATCTTAAATGCAACTTCCTTCTTCGATGATGAAACCATCAACTGCCTTCCTCAAGTTCCCACCAATGAGACACTTGATGACCTGCCAACCATAGTGGAAATAAACAAAGCCATCCAGCAACTCTCCAGCGGCAAGGCACCTGGTCCTGACTCCATCCCAGCAGAGATATACAAGGCAGGTGGGCCGGTCCTAACAGAGCAGCTTCACCAAGTCTTCACAAACATATGGATGAACGAGACCATGCCACAAGATTTTAAGGACGCGTCAATAGTCCACCTTTACAAACGTAAAGGAAACCGCCAATCCTGTGACAACCACCGAGGCATCTCCTTGCTTTCAATTGCAGGGAAGATACTCGCCAGAATTCTTCTCAATCGCCTCACAGCCCATCTCGATCAAGGTCTTCTTCCTGAGAGTCAATGTGGCTTCAGAAAAGAACGTGGAACTGTTGACATGATTTTCGCTGCAAGGCAGCTGCAAGAGAAATGTCAGGAACAGAACTGCGAAATGTTCTCCACTTTCATTGACCTTACCAAGGCTTTTGATACAGTCAGCAGAGAAGGACTGTGGAAGATTATGGCAAAATATGGCTGTCCACGAAAGTTTGTCCAAATAGTGCGGCTATTTCATGACGGCATGCAGGCAAGAGTACAGGAAAATGGTGAACTGTCTGAACCCTTTCCTGTCACCAATGGAGTGAAGCAAGGATGTGTCCTGGCACCAACACTGTTCAGCCTCATGTTTTCAGCCATGTTGATGAATGCCTTCGAGAACGACGACATTGGAATAGACATCAACTACCGTATGGATGGAAAGTTATTCAATCTCAGAAGGCTGAAAGCTAAAACCAAAATTAACAGCGGCACCGTCAGAGAGCTCCTGTTTGCTGATGATTGCGCTCTATATGCCAACTCAGAGGCGGACATGCAACATAATGTTTCAGCTTTCTCACATGCCTGTGCCAACTTTGGGCTCAATATCAACTTGGAGAAGACTGTAGTTATGTACCAGCCAGCTTCAGGGAATAATCACACTGTGCCGAATATCAAAGTGAATGATCATAGACTAAGTGTTGTGGACAAATTCACCTATCTTGGCAGCACCGTGTCACAAGCTGCCACAATCGATGACGAAGTGAATGCAAGAATCTCCAAGGCCAGTGCAGCCTTTGGCAGACTGTACAAGAATGTATGGGACAGAACTGGAATAAGCCTGCAAACAAAGCTAAAAGTCTACAAAGCAGTTGTATTATCCACACTGCTATATGCTTGTGAAACCTGGACTGTTTATCAGCGACACGCTAGGAAATTAAACCACTTCCACACAGTCTGCCTAAGGAAGCTACTGAAGATTAAATGGCAAGACAAGATTCCAGACACTGAAGTCCTAGAAAGAGCATCCATGCCCAGTATCCACACTCTACTGATGAAGAATCAGATTCGCTGGGCTGGTCACTTGACTCGCATGCCAGATCACAGGCTCCCTAAACGAATTTTCTACAGCGAACTGCGTTGTGGTAAACGCTCCCAAGGTGGCCAGAGGAAACGTTTTAAAGACACTCTGAAAATTTCACTGAATGCTTTTGGAATTCATCATGACACCTGGGAGGCTGCAGCCAGAGACCGAAATTCGTGGCGTGCATCATTGCACAAAGGTGCAGTCATATGTGAGGCCACCAGGACTGCAAGAGCTGTGAAGAAAAGGCAGGACAGAAAAACCACTGCAGGAAATCCTCCTCCAGAGACGTCAAGCATTCTTTGCCCACATTGTCAAAGAACATTTCGAGCCAAAATAGGCCTTATCAGCCATCTTAGAACCCACGGCCCCACACCTTCAACCCCACTGGATGAATTTGAATGGTCATCATCATTCTTGATGGACAAACAACAACAACAACGCTAACCACCATTATTCATTTACCAACACCTGCCGCAAAAAGAGGAAACAACATTAAAAGAAATTGACTTCACAACCGCAAACGGAGACTAGGACTTAAAACTTAACATCGAAACTGGAACTGAATAAGTGACAGATGACGTGGATTCTTAGAAAGATTTCATCAGACGAAGCTCGGAAGACCATTGGACGAAACAGACACGTGACACGGCTTTCGCGCCAACGCCGGTATAGATTATGATAAGCAGCGCACTCTTGCAAAAACATGCCTGGCGAACAGACATCAAAAATTGTGTGACCAAATTTTCAAATAGAGGAGGCAGAATGTCTGAATTCCAGGTGAGCTTGTTAGTCCCGAGATTATACTAAGAACCCGATGTATCAAGTATCAAGTAATGGTAACCCGTGTTTGTAATGTCAATTGAAATGTATTATTATTAATTAAAACCTCTGAAATATAAAAATGCTCGACTGTAGATTCTAACGACGCAGAGCCGTTCCCGGGCAAAATGACTCTTCAATACTCTCTTCGATTGCAATCTCTGATATTCTTAGAGATAATTATTAACTTTAAGAAGTGCATTATACTACTACATTCTATTCTAAACAACTGTGAGGAGTGATGATTCTAAAGCAATCTTGTGCATTTCACCAGAAACACTGATAAAAGATGCTATCACTACCTACAGCTGAAATGACAGTTCGTGTACTAGAATAAGTGCCTTGTTCTAAAACAGACTTATCTATGCCTATTTACAATCTAGAAAGCTGAAAGAGAAATCAATCTTTCCTTTCTCCTTCATCTATTGAATCAATAGGGTTTGACGGAATAAATATTTATATTTATGTCAAATTTTAATTAGATAAGGGCACACATGAACTGCATTACATGAGAAAGTTGTGCTTCGCGGAACACCATCACGCGCAGTGAACTTAACTCATTACTCAACATAACTTAAAACTCAACACCACTCATCACCATACAACCCAACACTCAACATCACAACAACAACAGATAATGGGAGAGAGTTATTAGACACAGAAGAAGAAGAAGAAGTTGGTTAATTGGGAAAACACAGATAATTATTTATACATATTATAAACACCATTGAGTGGAAGAAATGTTATAAATGTATGTCATTTATTTACATGCATCTTGACATATTCTCACTCTTGTCACTGTCTTGCTGTACACGTTCACGGACCCCAGGTCAAATGAGAACTTACATACAGCAGGAACCAGTTGATACAAGGCGTACACAGTGTGATAAACTCTGACCACCCCAAATTAACCCAACACTAGCTTAGAGAAAAAAGGAGGGGAGGGGGACTAGTTCCTACTTCAGGAATTTAGATTCTTCCGACCTACTTCTTATTATTGTATTGGGAAGATTGTGTATATTTATGTGAATATTCATCAGTGATCTTGGTGGCTACATACCAACAACCACCCAACACATCAGCAAACTAACCACCTAAATCAGACCTGAAAGAGGGAAGCCGAGAGAAAGAGATGAAACACAAGTGAGATGGAGGATGACTTGGCCATGAGCAGAGTATGGGGAGGCCTTCAGAGGAGCTATACGGGCAGACCTGAAGTGGATCCATCAGTCAAAGGACCCTGGCTTACCTAATCTTCCAGTCACCAGGTTACATTTTCCTTGGTACACACCACACCCAATTTCAGGAAACTGATAGTTAATTGTTGATTCATCACCATCACACTTAATATGTACAACATCAAAATGTTTACTATGTTTCACACTTGTTGACATCTCATATATTGATGCTTGATTGATTGTCTGGGACAATGGTCCAATGTGCAACTTTTCTATTATCTTGTGTAAATCACAATAGAGATGTATGTATTGGCCAGAAGGCTCAGGCCCAGTCAATAAATGATTAACATGAATTGACCTTCTGTTAATTTATCAGTTCAAACCTATCTGTCAACAACTTCTTTGTACATCATGTTGTCAGAATCTAATGTGATTGATTATGTGTTTGATTGTTTAAAAATAAATTAACTCATAATGACTTACTAAAAATGGGGGAGAGAAGACTCTAGATCTATCAACTGCTCAACATCCATGTTTTCTTCATCTAAATCAGGCTGAGAAAATTCTCCAGACTTTCCTCAGATTTGATAACCAATAAGGGGGCTCCAGAGCTATCAGAATCCTTGGAGAAGGGGCAGAATCCCAGTTAGTAATCATTATTCTCACCAGGGCCATAATCTATATCTCCTAGACATACTTAATAGAACGAGGCCTGCAGATAACTCAAGGTTCATATTCTGGGGTTATTGAAGATAGAAGAGGATGGGGCTCTACTTCTTTTGTTAGGAATGGGCATGCACTACAGTGATCTCCCACTCCCTTCAAAAATATATGACAACAGTCACAAAGTGTAGTAGCCAGAGAATTTAGTGTGATTAGAATCATCATTAGTCGCCTTTGGGGGCGATTTCAAGAAACTGGCAGAGCGGCTGCGCAGTGGAAGACCCAGAATGACAACTGGGATTAGAATTGAATTGTAAGAAGACACAGATTATGGTCGTCACTGGGAAGGACGAAATACCACAATGTAATATACAAGTAAATGGGCGTATTCTTAAATAAGTGAATCGATACAACTATCTCGGAACAGTCATAACATCTGATGGGAGATACCTTGAAGAGATTAGAACAAGAAATGCCACGGCGAAGGTAGCCTTTACAAAATACAAAACATACTGACCAATAAAAAGATATCAGTTGAAACGAGGAAAAGAGTGTTGAAGTGATACATAGAACCTGTACTTTTGTATGGATGTGAGGCGTGGACAATGAGCAGACAAGCTGAAAAATGGCTGATGGCTGTGGAAGTGTGGTTTCTGAGGAAAATGCAAAGAATACCATGGATGGACAGAAAAACCAATGAACAAGTCCTTCAAGAAACAAATGAAGATCGTAAACTGATTAGAGACATTAGATGTAGACAGTGATACATAGAACCTGTACTTTTGTATGGATGTGAGGCGTGGACAATGAGCAGACAAGCTGAAAACCGTCTGATGGCTGTGGAAGTGTGTTTTCTGAAGAAAATGCAAAGAATACCATGGATGGACAGAAAAACCAATGAACAAGTCCTTCAAGAAACAAATGAAGATCGTAAACTGATTAGAGACATTAGATGTAGACAGTGATACATAGAACCTGTACTTTTGTATGGATGTGAGGCGTGGACAATGAGCAGACAAGCTGAAAAACAGTCTGATGGCTGTGGAAGTGTGTTTTCTGAAGAAAATGCAAAGAATACCATGGATGGACAGAAAAACCAATGAACAAGTCCTTCAAGAAACAAATGAAGATCGTAAACTGATTAGAGACATTAGATGTAGACAGTCAAAATTTTTTTGGGCATGCTATGAGAAGAAATGACTTGGAGAACCTGGTGACAACTGGCAAGATCGAAGGGAAGAGACCAAATGGAAGACCGAGAAGTAAATACCTGGATGGCTTGGCCACTGTGGCCTGGTCGAGACAGGAAACACGGAGCTGATCCACGACTCTGGTGATCGAGTGAGATGGCAGACCATGAACGCCCACGCTTATCGGCATGGCACATAATGAATGAATGAATAGTTTATGCACTTCAGAGAAGAGCTCGTCACACCTAGTTTATGCACCTCAGAGGAGAGCTCGCCACACCTAGTTTATGCACCTCAGAGGAGAGCTCGTCACACCTAGTGTATGCACTTTATAGGAGAGCTCGTCACATCTAGTATATGCATTTCAGAGGAGAGTGTGTCACACCTAGTCTATGCATCTCAGATGAGAGAATTCGTCATCTAATGTATGCACCTCAGGCGAGAGTTCGTCACCTACATTATTTACCCCAGAGGAGAGCTCGTCCCTAGTTTATGCACTTCAGAGTACAGCATGTCCGACCTATTAAGCAATTTGTGTCAGGTATGCTTCCTCTAGACCAGGAGTCACCAAACTACGGCCCGCGGGCCGGATCTGGCCCGCGACATCATTTCATCCGGCCCGCCGTCGGTACTCGAACTTGCTTGATATAACTATGACACACGAGACGTTGTGATACAATTTAAATGTAAATATTATGTATATTATTATTATTATTATTATTAATAGGAGATCTTCACACCTCCTGGCTGCACTAGGTTGTTTATTTAGGTGGCCCTATTTATAAATTTTGCGAACCTTATTATGAGATACATTCTATTACCAAATGAAGCCGCCTGCCGCGACTCTATAAGAATATGGAGTAGCATATCCCTTGATACCCTGGTAAAAAATGTATACGATACTGGGATGTTGTGTTGGCGTGCCTATAACAGCCCAGTAAAGCCATATGCCCACCTCTTGGCATTGGGAACAACTTAGGTCGAAGAGATGCTGATCCAAGAGGATCTTGATTGTGGATTGACGATTATCTGCTGTGGGGTGAGTTTAGAACGAACCTTCATAGTTTAAATAGGAATATAGGAATATAATAGCTATGTCTGTGCCTGAGAACAATAATGGATTGATATATGCCTGGGAAGAGAGGAAGAGGAAGGCCAAATAGAAGATGGGTGCAGGATGTGGCGGATGATCTCTAGATGGATGTATCTGAAGCGGGAAATCTTGCTTATGATCGAGAGGTTTTCCGGAAGGTTGTTATGGGAGCGAGGTTCTGCAAAGGACATGCTACTGAATGAATGACCTTTGTTCCATCTTGTTGTCTGATAATTGCTGGTGTTGTGTATCAGACTACAGTTACAGTGTTGGATGATTATCCATGCTGTGATGAGGATCACTGGTACTGTGTTGGATGACTACCCATGCTGTGATGGAAGATCACTGGTACTGTGTTGGATGACTACCCAAGCTGTGATGGAATATCAATTGTACTGTGAAGGATAATCATGTGTATGTTTATTCATGGGGATGCCTATTTTGTCATTTCATCTAATCATGAATATTATTTATTAGGGCATTGGCATTATTAATCAGATGTTGTTGTATCTTTACAATTACATTATTCTGATTCCCTGTACACTGACCTGAATTCCTTCTGATATCTCTAAATCGTTGTTTATACTTGTTAGCCGTAGAGATAGAATGAGATTCTCTTTGTCTTCTTATTCCTCTCTTCTTCTACGGCCCATGAACAGTCGGCGTTATGCTATTATCGCTATCATCTATGTGCGGTTACACAAAGGTACCTATGTTAGTTAGTTAGTTAGTTAGTCGACAGATCATCCTCATTGCACATTGAACCATTCAGTCCATAAGTGCTCGGATCCCTCCTCAGCAAATCCCGCAGCGTGTAGCGGCTAACGACACCAGTTCTGTGTTGGTTTATCAATCTTCTTTGGCTTCCTGCGTAGTGTTCTTGTTTGGCCACCCTCTTTTAATTTGCTGCTCTCGCAGTCTGGCCATGGTTGTAGATTCACAGTCATCACTTGGTTCTCGCAAAAGTCTTACCTCTCGTAGAGCATTCAGAATGTCAGCCTGGTCCATGGCGCGTCCGCCCTCCACAGTAGCCTCACCTGCGAGCTTGTCAGCCCGCTCATTTCCTTGTACTCCCGCATGCCCTGGCACGAAGATGAAACTAATCTTTGCCAGCCGAGACCGCTCCAGAGGCAGCAACCATTCTCTTCGGATCGACCCCTCCTCTATCCTCTTGATCATGTTCATTGAGTCGCTAAGGAAACAAGCCCTAGTGAATGTCTGTGTCTCGAGCCATGTTATTGCTTTACTTACTGCCATGACTTCCATGGTCAGGCTACTTGTGGTTTCAGTGAAAGCACCAGAGTCCTCCTTCACAATTCTCCCTCCGGCCCGAGCTGTAAAGGCCCATGAGCTACTCACATGTCGGAACGACCGACCCATCTGTGTAGATGGCCGCGTCACCGTCTAGCCAATTCTCGAAAATCAACGCTTGTACTTCAGCCTCAACAGCAGCCGGATTTTCTTGTCTGCATTTTCTATCTAGTTGGATGCAAACTGAAAAGGATGTGCAGAAGTCTGTTGGCACTTGCACCCACTTCCTCGCCAGGTTCTAAGTCCTCAAGTGAACACACCTGTTGAAGAATGTCTTCGGCTTGACCCATCCACGACAGTCCTCTTTTAACCTGCTGCCCTCACCTTCCTAATTTCACTATGCAGTGGATGTTGTGTATTTGCGTTAATTCTGAGGTAGGCGCGTGCCCTGCAAACTTGTATTCTCTCTTCTATGGTTGGAAAATCAAGAAGGTAGCGCATCGCCCTGCATGCTGTATCTCTTGTACGTCCAAGAATAATGCGCATAGCTTCATTCTGTATCCTTTCCATCCTTTCTATCTGCTTATGGCTGAGAGACACATAATATAAAGGTACCTATAAACTGTATATGTACTTTTGATGAGCTATAGCTTCACCAGTGACCCCTAGTCCTCTGCTTTTCTTGTGTTCAATAGGATTTTAATTATGTTTCTAATGTAATGTCTTTCTCATTTTCAGATCCCGTGTACTTCACCCTTAATTATGGCTAGTAGAAAAGAAAAGTGGACGCCGAGTGAGGAGTAAAGTACTTCTTTGTGGAAACAAAGGACCAGAAAACCAGCTGCGTAATATGCAGCGAAGTGTTGCCGTTTTGAAAGAGTACAATCTTCGGCGTCACTACGAAACAAAAACATCCATCACATATTAAAAGTTTTCTGGAAAAATTACGCTCTGTGAAATATGAGACCATTAAACGTGGTTTTGAAACGTAAAGAAATCTCTTCACGAGAAAATTTGCTGAAAATGAATCTGTCACTCAGACAAGTTACAAAAACAGTGCATAAGATGGCAGAACGAGGAAAACTGTTTACTGATGGCAACGTCATTAAAGAGTGTGTGTGTGTGATCGAAGCAGCAAATGACTTGTGTCCTGAGAAAGCCGATTTGTTTGGAACTATCAGCCTTTCGGCAAGTTCAGTTGTGCGGAGAACAGAAGAACTTGGAGAGAACATAGTGCTACAGATACGCGAGAAAGCTAGGAACTTGTAGTATTCTCTGGCGCTGGATGAGTCTATTGATCTCTCGAGTACGTCACAACCTCTCGTGTTCATCTGTAGTGTAAATTTGGATTTTCAGATAACGGAAGAGTTGGCGTCCATTTGCAGCATTCATGGAACAACAACTGGGAAAGGTCATTTTCGTGCAAGTGCAAACAATTTTCCACGACTATAACCTTTGGTGGAATCAGCTTCGAGGTGTTACAGTTACAAATTCCGGGCGCTCTGTTCATACACTGCATCGTACATCACCAAGTACATCTATGGAAAAGATTTAGATATTTCTTTTGTACTGAAACCAGTAGTTTCTGCTGTGAACTTCATTCGGGAACATGCACTCATTCACCGTCAGTTCTAGGCTTTACTTGAAGAAATTGATTCTGAATTCTGTGACTTGCCTTATCACATATCAGTCAGGTGGCTCAGCTGCGGTAAAGTCCTGCTTCGTTTTTACAAGCTCCGAAACGAAATAAATGTTTTCCTCACTGAAAAATATTTTCAGCTGTCAGATCCTAACCTGGCTGTCAAAGTTGTCAATTTTGGTCGATATGAATGAACTGAACTTGAAACTTCAGGGAAAGGATTACCTCGTCTGTGATCTCTACAGAACCATTCAAAGGATTTCGAAAAAAAAACTGTCATTGCTTCAAGCACAACTGGAAGGAGAAAAACCTTTCCTCATTTTCACTGTTTCAAAGAGTTTGGAGAGATTTTCAGATCTTGACAGATTTGAGAGTGACATCCTTTTGTTCCAGAATCCGTTTTATTGTAACCTTAATGGTGTGCTAAGTTGAATCACAGTTGGAGCTCATTGAGAAGGAAGTACCGCTGCTTACCTTGATGTTGAGTTTCCGAAACTTAAGAAATTTGCCGCTGGTATGGCATCAGTGTTTGGAAGAACTTATGCCTGTGAGCTAACATTTTCAAAAAGGAAGTCTGTGAAGTCACCACATCGGAATGAGATTGACTGATGAACATTTGAAAGCAATTTTCTTGATTGGATGCAGCAAACACCCCGGACACTCAACATACTACAATGGAGTGCAGAAGGAGTGTATAACAAGAAAGCCTCCCTAACACAGCGTCTTCATAAAGATAGAATAGATGTGGCATGCATTCAAGAGACACACCTCAACGCCAATCGCACATTTGGGTGGCCCCCTTGGGCTTTCAACGAAATACA